>JBAMIE010109286.1:17125-29378 GCA_037177295.1 Kaempferia parviflora | reverse complement strand
TGGTTGGTAAAAAAAAAAAATCAAACAAGCAACTAATCAACCAATTCATTTTCACAGAAAAACTTCAAAAACATAGGAGGATTAGTCAGCTCCTCAATGTGAGAGGAGTCCTAGTTGAGGCCGGCTTGTATTGATCTAGAGGCTCCAAACTTGAATGCCCTCCTTTGCGCCACTTGACATTCCAAGTTCGTGCTTGTGGCTCTACTCCGCGAGCTTCTTTGTCCCCGAAGAGTGGATGAAGAACTCAATTTCTCACTCGAAAGAGTCACCAACATAGATAGAAGCATTGCATAAGTCTTACTTATAGAATCAATGAAGATTGAGATTACTTCATAATTTCAAATGAAGATTGAGATTAGTTCAATGTTGAAAGTTGTTGAAGTTTGCCTACTTCATTTATTCAATGAGAATCCAACAAGCTTTCTGTCTGATACAGAGGTTACATATGAAGTAATTAACTGAAAAAAAAGATGTTTTTTTTTTTGGCAATTTGCTAGATTTGTTAAAATAACCATGGAGACCTTCCAGGAGAATTGCAACAATGATCTTCCTCAGCAAGAATGGACGAATGACTTCATCAATCCAATAATACATTATCTTTTGGAGTGAGTTTGTATTGATAAAGAGTTTCCGCACTTGAACATCGAATAAACAAAATTGCCACGAGGTGTTAAGACAATGGAGACATACTTGTTTCATTATCTTGTGGGTCTCCACATTGTCTTCTGAACACAAAGCAATCCTTCTTTACCCTTTAAGTAGATTACTATTGTCTCCCAGTGAAGTGACTTTGTGATATTCTCTATCTCACTAATTGTATCGGCATTGTCCTTAACAATCAGCTTCCCTTCGGGTCTCAGAATCCTATCGACTTCGACTATTACAGGTAGCAATCGGCACCTATAGCACAATACAATCATCAAATTAATGTTAGTCACAAAGGCAGGTACCATATTCAGGTTACTTTGCAAATCCAAAAAGGAATTGTGCAATGACTTAAACCATAGTTATACGTGCTGCAGGCTTTCCTCGTCTGACTAATCAAACAACATAAAGATTGATCTCTCTAAGTTTGATTCATAGCACAACAAGCATATCTTTGTTTCAGCTATTGTGAAACGCACAAGTAATAGTGCCAAAGTGATGTTATGATGAACATTGAAGCATAATTAGAGAAGATGCAGTGGAGTAGCAATGATGCTGAAGACTAACCTTTTCTTAAGTTTCGAGAATAGATGGTCTGCATGCAGGAGATCGTAGGTCCTTGGATAGGTGCTAAATGATTCACACCAGTCGTGATACATCCCGAACAATCCACGCTCGTAAATAATAGGAAGTGTGTCAGGTGAATCAATTGGAACAATATTCATCACCCAGACCTTCATGTCCCTCAGAGCTGCCGCAAAACTGCAAACAAACCAGGGTAGTAAGAAAGGACAAACATGTTTAAAATAGCATGGGGAAATCATGCTACATAAACCAAGAAACTAGAATAGTGATTTGACTTCCTGATTAATGAAGACTAGCAAACAAATTCCTAAAGAAGTAAGCTTAGAGGCTAGCTAGGAGACAAGCATGAAGAAAAAAGGTCAAATCAGCTAGTTCATTAGCAGAGTTAGTAACCTCACACTGAGACCACCTTGCCAAAGCTGATGAATTTTCAGAATTTACAAACTCACTAAAGGATATGAAATAGGATGCAGGAATTATATTTACCTCTATTATACTAGAAAACCAGTCTTTTACGGAAAAAGAACCATGAGTTTGCAAATAAAACACAATGAAAAAAATAATTGCTTCAAATTTACATATTATGAATGTATTCTTGATTATATCTCCATACCCTCCATATATGGATCTCATATCCATTACATTCCTCACATTTGGCCAGTTGATTCCCATTCGGCTGAGGTAAGATTTATTCAGTACTTGCTTCCAATGCTCATAGTCAGCTTGAAAGTCTTCGGCTGCTGGCTTACTGTAAACTCCAAGCTGAGGCCCGTTCAGCCAGTAAGGTGTCTTTGTTAGCCTTTCTGGCCATTGTTCTGGCCACATTGTGCCACGAGCTGCCGAATCAACCGGCAATTTGTGAATGCATGCTTGTAAAGGAACGTTCCTGCATATACACAAAAACAGATGTTAAGATACTAACTAAAACATGAATGAGCAGTTGAAAAATTGAAAATAAGTTATCTATTTATGAAAACAGCAAATATACCAGGCCGCATCTGCATTATCAGACTCCTGACATAGAGGGGGTTCATCTTCTGCTCTTTCTTCATAACATTTATTGTTTGAAGGCTTTCTAAAGACCACGAAACCTACTTGGTTTAGTGTATCATTTTTCTTTGCTACTATATCCCAGCACATAGATTTTGTCAAGGAAGACATAGCTGCAGCAGATTTGATTAAGAAAATATTAGTTAAGCTATCAGTATCTACGTGACCTTGTACACATGTTACAACAATTATTCAATTAATTCAGGTTGGCCTTATTCTCATAAATATTGATTTAGGGTTTCCTTGCTATATGGATCTAACTAATCTAGTTGAGAAAGGTAAAAGAAAATATTTGAATATTCTACCTTGCCAAATTTCAACATCTTCAGGTAGGTCTTGATAAACTGGCGTTGCAGACCAGACAAAATAACTGCCAGGGCGCAGCAATCTATTCAACTCCAGCAAAAGCATACCACCTACAAGATTTTATCTTAAGCTTAGAACTAATTGCACAAGAAAACAAAAGCCTACGCAGGGTAATGACCTTACCTTCTATGTGCCATGGTACTCGACAGCGGGCACAGTGAATTACATCAAAGACCCTGCTTGGGAATGGAAGCCTCTTGGTTCCCATGACTGCTGATATTGCCGGAATGCCTCTCTCTAAAGCAAACTGTACCTGTGCCTCATGCTCATCTTTGGGTGCAAATGACATGGTTAACACATCTCGCTCAAAGAGATAACCACCAAAGCTAGCCACTCCGCATCCAACATCCA
Organism: Kaempferia parviflora; assembly: GCA_037177295.1. Taxonomy (NCBI): domain Eukaryota; kingdom Viridiplantae; phylum Streptophyta; class Magnoliopsida; order Zingiberales; family Zingiberaceae; genus Kaempferia; species Kaempferia parviflora. Next base: position 26,381 of record JBAMIE010109286.1, on the reverse strand, counting down.
ATATGACACGGCTACGTTTACCCCAAGCAATATCAGGCAATGCCTGTAGTTTATAAGAAAAATTAAGGTCTAGCAAGCTTAGGGAGCTGATTCTTTATTTTAACTTTACTAAGATGACTTTGAAATTATTCCATGCATAGAAAACTCGAAAAGGAAAAACTGATAGTCTCATAGAAGATACAAAAAATATTAAGGTCATAATGAATATCAATATACAAGTATTTAACATTTTGTTAACAATTTTGCAAATGCAAGCAAAATGAGAGAGAAATAAATCAAAAGCATAATGTGATAAAAGCATCACAGTTTTGGATTTACTCATATACAAACATATTGATGTCAGGTAGTCATGAATTTTGTTAAGATGCACAAGCATGAATAAGAATGACAAACTGCAAAGTAAACGAATATGCAAAGAAAGAGTGTCATTGGTTTGGTGCCATCAAGAACGAAAAATCCTATAGCACATACATACAGGTAGAAGGAACAAGCAAATGCTTAGCTTAAAAAAACTGATAGTCACATTTACTTAAGGTCAGTAGTCAGTACTCAACCTCTTGGATGACATCAATGTAATGAAGGGCACCTTGTTTAAACTGAGTTCCTCCCCCTGGAAACTTGAGGTACTCTCCTGAAACTTTCACCCAGTTCTGGTGTCCTTTTACCTCTGCAAGCTGGGTATGGGGGGAATTGCTGTACCATATCTGTAGTAACAATGAACGAGGTCCAGCCAACTAAGCCTTAGAAGTGAAACGACTAAATATAAATCAAGATGAAAATAAAATAAGTACCTTGTCCCTACTCTTGGGCCACTTAATTGGTTGTTTATATCCATCAGGAAGAGGAATGAGGCAGGTTGGAGCATTTTCAGGGCAGTGCCTCTCTCTATGTTGATAATGTTTAGTACTACGTAATTTCTTAATAGCTGCTTCATTGTCTAGACAAGGGATATAATCTGCTCCAGTATTTACATGGCACAATTTCCAGTTATACTCTATAATCTGGCCCTTGGATGAAGAAGCAGCCTGCATTTCCTTCTCATCCTTTGATTCTACAGCTTGAGTAGACCATGCCCCATTCTGCGTATCAGTCTCATTTAAAATATCCGACTGTACCCCAGATGGAAAAACCTCATGCCCACCTTTGTTCTTCGATTGATTGTCATCTTTGTCTTCGTCAGAGCTTCGATCCAATTTTTCCTCTATTACACCTTGCTCTGACTTTGTTTTTTTCCCGTCACCATCTGTCTCATCATGATTGGTATCATGTCCCTGTTTTGCATCTTCACCCTTCTCATTTGGTTCCACATCGTTTTTCCCATTTGCATCAGTATCATTCTTATCTAACGCATCAGAGTTTTCATTATTTTCTTCATCTCTCATAGAAGGATTTTTCTCTTCGGTTTGCACTGCCACCTCAGAAATTTTGTCAGACTCAATATCAGATTTACTCGGAACTACATTCTCATCGTTGATTGCCTCTTCTTCCAGTGAGTCTTCAGTTATATCACCTGAACCACCCCCCGGAACCTTATCTCTCATCACTGAGGAAGGCAAATTTGTAGGGGCAATGTTCGAGGATGCGACCATCCATACCACAATTAAACAGAGGGCCACAGACGCCACAATGGTCGTTGATGAGCAGTAGGATGATGTCTTCCTATCGTTGTGCGAGCTTTTCCCAGCCATGTCGACAATATATATTTCACTTGGCACCAAATTCCTACAATAAGAGAGAAAAACAATGTCACAACCATTGATGAACTAATACTCACTCTTTAAAGACTACCTCAACAATCACTTAGATCAAATACACATATATTAAAAATCTAACGATGATTTAATAGATCAAGCAAATTGTTTTTTTTTTTTTTTTTTTTTTTTTTTTTTTTTTTTTTTTTTTGCATATTATACCCAATTTTCCAGTTTATCAAATCACTCCTCATTAAATTTTTTTCCAGATGTTTAAATCAATTTGTTGACTCATTTTGGGTTGAAATTTTGTGAGATCATTGACATTTGAAATGTCAATTTTGGGAATCAACGCACCCTAAAACGTCCTAAACAACAACAACAACAACAAAACAGTCAACAAGCAAATTTTGAAACGTGGATTTTGGGGGTCTAGTGTGTAGAAATCACAAAATGTTTCATAAGTTGATTCAAGTTTGTTGACTAAATTTAGAGAGAAATCTTGTGTGTGAGTTCATTTACCCTTAAAATATAGATTTTCAGACTTATCCCGTAGTAAAATATTGAAAGAAAAACAAAATGAGCAAACAAAATGATTTCAGAATCTATTTGTTGAGTGTAAATATGCTCAATAATGTTAAACAAGCTGATTCTGTATTCATTTTGGCTAGAGCTTTGTGTATTTGTTCATTTGCACTTAGAACATGGACTTTGGGGGCTTATCCCTTCCTAAAAAAATTGGGTCACATGAATTAAACGAATGAACTAGTTCATTTGAGTACCAAAAAAAAAAAAAAAAAACGCCCAAGGATTCATTTTCCTTTGCTTATGATATTTCAGATGGAGTAAGCCCCAAAATCAACATTTAGATATGGATAAAACTCAGACATAAGATTTAAACCCAAAATGAATCAGCTTGTAATTTGAAATAGGCGTGCTTTGGTAAAATTGGGAAGCTTGCGATCCAGTAAAACCGGAAAAAAGGAAACAATCTGGGAAATTGCTCAAAGTCTAATGACCCACCCCGAAAAACTAAAATCTAAATTTACTAACACATTCGACAGTTAGTGAAGACTGAAGACATGAGGCAAATACGTGGAGATTCATCTACGATCTTTCTAACAGAAATGATCAGAGAAGAACAAACACAGAGAGATTAAAACAAGAAAGACTGCGTCTTGCAAAGGTATTTGGCTGGGATTTCCTTCAAAACAGACAAAATATCGAAACAATATAACAATGGCATTAACTTACTGATCGGAAAATCAAAAATTTTTAGCTTCCTCTCTTCCCTATCTTAAACAGGCAAAAAGGCAGTAATTTGGATGTCAGCACACACGAACTCAACAAGGTGAATCGAACAGATTTAACCAAACAAGACCTAGAAAACCAACTCCGACGTGCGGGAGAAATGAAAGCAGGCGTTCACCGGATCCAAAGTAAAGTCTCTAATGCAGGCAAAAACAGAAATGGTTGGCACACAAACAACATTCAAACTCCCGCAGCTAGACGAAACTGCACAAGTTAACACGAAACGAAGCACAAACGCCGAAATCTCAAATGGCAACTGCTCGCACCTGTCTTTAGCTGCCCACGGAGCTCAGGGGCCAGACGACGCAGAGAGGCAGCAGCACCGCTAAGGAGACGCCGCCGCCATTCGCGTCCGGATTGGATCCCTCCCTCCTGCTCCACTCCAGCGGCATCGAGCGGAGACCGTCTTATAGAGACTGCTGCCATTCCGATCTCGCGTGACCTTCTACCTTCCTTCGTCTCATTTTGGTCTTTAATTAATTCTGATCTACAACGTTCCATTCGCGGTACGGCGCAAGGAACGATACTCATATGATGATGCCCACTTACTTACCTTCTCTTGATTGGTTGTATAATCTCAATGGCAGATCTTAGTCCAATAGGAAAGTGGATGACATATGAGGTAAATTTGATGTGGGACCCATGTCGATTGGACAGTCAGTTCGTAGGACCCTCGCTGCGGGTGTTTCCCTCAGAAAGTCCGAATGGGACAGGCAATCAGAAAAAACCTCAGAATATTTTTAAAAATGTCCTTGAAATTTTACTTTTTAAAAATTAACTCATTGTAAGCAAATTTTGTATTCTGTTTATCTTCATTCAATATTCCCAGGACCAATTGGATAAATTATCTTAATTAATTAGTTAAAATATAATATATAATAATATTTATCAACAATATTCATAAATAAGATTTGTGAATCATATTCATAAATAATTTTTTTTATCAATTTTATAAATAAATTTACAAATAAATAAAGAAGCTCTACCTTATAAAATTAAGTTTCCTAATCAACCCAACAAATTTAAAATATAGGAATAGTAAACAATCAAACAACATTAAGTTAAGAGTTTAAACAAATCAAATTTCAATGGAGATAGAAAAAAAATTCAGCACTGACCTTTTTAAACAATCTTAAACAACACAAAACATGATTCAACTTGACTCACTTATAATCCTAAATCCTATAACCAACTATCTCGTTCGAATGATTTCTATAGTATATATCAATATCTAGTGAGGGTGACAAAAGTAGATTGACAAAAATATCATTATTCTATGTCAACAACGTAACTCCTCCTCCTCCTTGTTTATTCGAAAGAGACATATCGACTTAGTAAACTATAAACATATAATTGAGCAAGATACTCGTGGCCAACACCAACATGAATAATCACGACGCAAGTTGCGTCTATTTGACCTCTTAGTTGAGTAAGATAGATGGTATTTCAAAAAGTTTAGGTATTATTTTGAAGAACCACAAAATTCGGGGGGGCATGTTGAAAACTTCCCCAACAGCACGTGCTTCCCGTGGGTGCCGAGGACCACGTAATATTAAACAAATCCAACAGATGCGGCCCCACCACAGCCAGAGTCTCCAAATGACCAAGATACCCTCCCCTGCCTTCCGCGTGCTTACTGCTTCATACGATCCAGACAGCAGTGTAGTTTGGTAATATCAATCCGGTCCGGTTCAGACCGGTGTGGTTTGGTATGATCAACCCGGGCCGGTTCACCGGTCGAAGGGATTGTTACCCTCGAGAGAACCACATCATTAATTATCAATTATGACCCTTAATTAAACAAGTTGGTGTTATTATTAATTCGCATCGATTTGTCATCATCACGTTGAATTTGCGTGCCAAATTAAATATCATGATGGGTCATTTGAAACATGATAAGCTTAATAAGAAATTCTTAAACTAGATCGCGAGAAAAATGACACGAGAAGTTAAGAGTTTGATACATATGAAAGATGAAAATTTTGATGTAAAATGAAAAGCTTGATATTTAAAGACATATGTTGAGTTGAGCGCAATGCTCAGGCAAGGATAATCTTAATTTAGGCTGACTTATTATTAGATTGACTATAGCCAATGTATGATAAGGGTTATACAAGAATATTTTATAAGAAGAATCCATTTTTTTACATGGAAGAACTTAGAAACAAGGTAGATATCAGGATGATACTCATCCTTGATTAATTCTTGAAACTTTAAAAGAAAATTGATTAATTCTATGTTTGCAAAACTTTACATATTTCAATTTTTTAATGATTTTTATCGAATACTTAGCTATAATTTTTCAAAATGAGTTCATGTCCATGGATTATATGAACCGCGGTTCATTAGAAATGAACCATCGTTTAAGGTATCGATGTGATATTTCCTTTTGCTTTCTTAATCTCGTGCTTAGGCCAACTTTTGCATCTGAAAAGAGATGGATAGTTTGCAAACAAATTCACATGTTTCATCATTTGCTTTGAACTTTTAGGTAGTGTTTCCTAGAGAAGATGAAAGAGCTATATCTCATCTATTTTTTTTATGACTAATTTATGCCGATTAATCGTAGGATGACAGATTTAATTTTATGAAAAATTGTCACTGAGATCCGGATAAATCAGGAAAAAAAACTATAATAAACTAAACTAAACATTATCAACTACTCATGTTGATCCATCTACCTTTTCCCATTCTTTTATAGTAAACAAGCCTTTAATCCCTTCGGGACGGTGCAATGATTAAAACATGAAAGCTTACCACACGAGATCTAGAGGTCAAATCTCGACGTAACCGAGCATATATCTCTCCCATATCTTGACCATTTACACTTATGGCTAGTAGCCACCCGTGATTTACCTCCTCCGTGTTGGCTCTGGGATGGATTGGTGGGGGCGCCGTTAGGGACGAGCGATTCGCCTTTTACCGCATGTAGTAAACAAGTCTTTAGATAACATCTCACAACAAACATCTGTCACTTGCAATTACAACCAGCAACTAGGTTGGGTGCGCTAGCTGGGACCCTTTCAATCTCCAATAACATGTAGGTAATTTTTTCGGGTAACTATTAGCTTAGTGCGAAAAAATAGTACAACGCCTCCCTCACCTGATTCGCATGTGCGAACTGTGAAACGTTTAAGTGCAGTGCACTCCAATTTTCTGCCAGATCTAACTTTTATTTTTATTTTTTAAATTATTAAAATACAGTAAAAAATTTACTGATTAAATTTCTCTATTTTTTTTTATGGAAATAGCCTAATCCAGCAATTTTATTTATTTATTTATTTATTGCCATTGATTAAATTCATCTAAATGGCGCCGTGATTATTCAGGGAAGCAGGAGACGGCAGCCGTTATCTCCACGTCAGCTAACGCTTTCGACTGCCGTTAAATACCAGCGGCCACCCACACTATCTCCTTTTTTCCGATCTTCTCCCTCCTCCGTCTCCCTCGAGCTGGTGGCGGCGGCCCCGCGTAGTTTCATTCGGATCTTGGCGGTCTCCTCTCGATTCGTAGAGCGAAACCGCCTGTTCTCGCTCCATCTGCATTTCTTGGTATTTTGTTTGCAGTTTTCTCCCTGTTTTTGCTTGCTCTCTCCTCCAGGCATGTCTAGTTTCTTCGTTGTTGTTTACTTGTTTTGTTGAATCGAAGTCGATGGATATGACGCTTAGTTTATGGAAAATGAATTTTTTTTCCTTTTTTTAATTCGATGTTGTTGTATGGCTTTTGATCCTTGGTCAAATGAGAAACGTAGGTCATTGTATTTTCGAGCAAGAAAAAATGTTCTTTCCAGTTGGTTTTGTTGTTAAATGATGAATTTTTTTGATGCAGGTTGTTGAGGGATGGACGGGTTCAAGGAATCAGGGCTTTGTGAGGTCGCATCCTACGCTTCTAATGCGGAGGTGGATGACCTTGACCTGTCGCGGCTTCCTGACAAGCCTAAGCTCAGCATCGAGCGGCAAAGGTCGTTCGACGAGAGATCAATGAGCGAGCTCTCGATCAATGTAAGAAATCTTGAGAACTATGACAGTTTGTACTCCCCCGTAGGGTTTAGGTCTGGGTTTGACACTCCTGCTTCATCGGCTCGCCAATCCTTTGAGCCGCATCCGATGATTGGCGAGGCATGGGAGGCGCTACGGAAGTCGTTGGTGTATTACAGAGGGCAGCCTGTAGGCACTATTGCGGCTAATGATCATGGCTCAGAGGAGCTCCTAAACTATGATCAGGTAGTTTACTAGTTTCAGAGTTTCTACATATCTTGTTGATCATATTGATCCAAAGCAGATTGGCATTTGACTGATAATGGGAAACTATGAGCTGAAAATACTATATCCTCACCTCTTAGATATTTCTTAGCAAAATTGTACCAAATATTTGATGGCTTGTTTAGTTAGATGAAAATAGTAGGGAAAGAAAAGAAAGTAAAGAAATTGTTTTCATCTTTAGTTGGAACAATTGGGGAAGCCTTTTTATTCATTCCTTTATCTTGCTACCTCCCAAATCGGATGGTTATGGAGCGAGAGAGAATACAAATCATTAGGAAGCACAACATAAGGACATTACTTTCTTCCTTCATATTCTGTTAAAGTAAACTAGATTGGTGAAAGTAAGTGGCACTGAGGAAGATAATACGATTCTTTCCTTTTAGTCTCTCCTAACTTAAAATGCTATGTTTTTACTTCCCTTCAAGTAAACACACCATGAGCCTTCACTACGATAACTTTCTTACCATTTGTGATCCTTTCAAATCCTTCTCTTTCTTTAAATGCTTTGCAAAGTGATGGTAACTATATATCCTTGACCTTCTGATACATTCTTTTTCCATAGAAACACTCATGATGTTATTGATACAACCATGTTAGGCCTTACTTGCTTTTTGGGTCATCTTCATATTCATGATTTGGTTTATAACTTACTTTTTGGCCATAGTCTCACAAGGATAAGAAGACAAAAAAAGTCCATTAAAATGTTGAACTAGCGTTTGGTTTGACAATTGGTTTATGTCTATGTAGGTCTTTGTTCGTGATTTTGTACCAAGTGCACTTGCTTTTCTAATGAACGGAGAACCGGAGATAGTCAAAAACTTCCTTTTGAAAACTCTCCACCTTCAAGGTTGGGAAAAGAAGATTGATCGCTTCAAGCTTGGTGAAGGAGTCATGCCAGCAAGCTTCAAAGTGCTCCATGATCCGGCTCGAAAAACAGATACTTTGATTGCTGACTTTGGTGAAAGTGCAATTGGAAGAGTTGCGCCGGTTGACTCGGGATTCTGGTGGATTATTCTCCTTCGTGCTTATACGAAGTCCACTGGGGATTTATCTCTTGCAGAAACACCTGATTGCCAAAAAGGAATGAGGCTTATATTAGCTTTATGTTTGTCTGAGGGCTTTGACACATTTCCAACCCTCCTTTGTGCTGATGGATGTTCAATGATTGATCGAAGAATGGTAAGATTATAAACATCCGTCTACACACATGTCTTTACTCAGCAGCATCCTTGATTCAATGTTTTATTTGTCATAGATGCATAATGTACATTATATGTATAGAGATTGTTACAAAAAGCTTCTTTGCCACCTTTTGTAGTTATACAAGTGAAATTTCTTCAAGCCCTTAGTTGTCATGCGCTAAGGTGAGTTCGATCAACTGCATGTCTGATCGAGTTTGCTTGTTATTTGCATTGACTAGTGTAGATACAACCACAAGATCAATTTCTACATATTTTTTGTCTGACATCACATTATTCAGCTTTAGTTGTTAGACATAAACTATGTTTTTTCTCTCACACTTCTTGTTGAAAAGAATTATTTTACTTTGCCACAAAAGTTTAAAGATCGATCCTTTGTTTACTTTGATACCTACCTATTTACATGTTTTATGTGTCATTTTCAGGGTATATATGGTTATCCTATTGAAATTCAAGCCCTTTTCTTCATGGCCTTGAGGTGTGCTTTGTCGATGCTTAAACATGATGCCGAAGGGAAAGAATTCGTGGAACGGATAGTGACACGACTGCATGCGTTAAGTTACCATATGAGGAGTTATTTTTGGTTCGATTTCCAGCAACTAAATGATATATACCGCTACAAAACAGAGGAGTACTCTCACACAGCAGTCAACAAATTTAATGTGATCCCCGATTCAATTCCAGATTGGGTGTTTGAGTTCATGCCTACTCGAGGTGGCTATTTTATCGGTAATGTCAGTCCGGCAAGGATGGATTTTCGATGGTTTGCATTGGGAAATTTTGTTGCCATTTT
>JBAMIE010109286.1:0-17115 GCA_037177295.1 Kaempferia parviflora | reverse complement strand
TCTTTCTACACCGGAGCAATCTATGGCTATTATGGATCTCATCGAAGAGCGTTGGGAAGAACTGGTCGGTGAAATGCCTCTCAAGATAACGTATCCTGCGATTGAGAACCACGAGTGGCGAATCATCACTGGCTGTGACCCTAAGAATACCAGATGGAGTTATCACAATGGGGGATCTTGGCCAGGTTAGTTGAATTCAGATCATCGGAACTTGCATGTTCCGATACCTATAAAACCTTATGCTCGAATGCAAATTCTCTCGAGTTCCTTTCGATTAGCATGTGTCTAACCATCATGGAACCATTCTTCCACTCTTTTTTGTCTGTGGTTGCAGTTCTCCTTTGGCTGCTTACCGCAGCCTGTATCAAAACTGGTCGACCGCAAATTGCTCGACGTGCAATAGAGCTCGCGGAGAGCCGGCTATTAAAAGACGGCTGGCCGGAGTACTATGATGGCAAATTAGGGAGGTATGTAGGAAAACAGGCTAGGAAGTTCCAGACATGGTCCATTGGGGGTTACTTGGTTGCGAAGATGATGCTCGAAGATCCATCCCATCTTGGAATGGTCTCTCTCGAAGAGGACAAGGCAATGAAGCCTCTGATAAAGAGATCGAGTTCATGGACTTGTTGAGAAGTTTATGTTTCAATAGAGACATTCTTTTTTATCGAATCCGCTACAATATGGATCATCAATTATCGTCCTTAATGATTCTTACAGAGAAGGTTTCCTTTTTGTATAATACATGCAATTGCAATAAGTTCATATGCGATACTAACATTGTGCTTGGATGATCTTGAGAATTGTTCGACTTGCATGAACAAGGACCGCGAGTCAAGAGCAAAAGAGTTTATAGATAGAGCAAAGAGTTTGCGGTTAAATTAAATGATGATAAGATATTTTTAGAATTTAGTTTTAATTTATATTTTTATTTAATATAGGGTTTTAAGGTTTATGGATTTTTCCTTTTTGTGAGCAATTGTTTTATTTTTTTAAATTCCATTCTAAAGGCAAGACAGATACCCATCGCGCCGATTTAACGGTCGAGATGCTCTGTGCCGATACGTACGGTTCAGATCCCCCGAGAGAAACCGACGCCGATTTTCGGGTATGTTCGAATCCTGAAGCGCCACGTGTGGGCAGCGTCGAGTTATGTCGTACATCCTGCAAGCGACACGTAGTTGACGATTCACGAGGACCAGACGCTTACGTCTCCGTCGCGTACCCAGCGCTGGTAATCGAAGCGTGTATCGTCACTGTTATTTATCTGGCTGCGGGTACGGCGTCGGGTAAACGCGTAATTTTGTGAGAGGGAAATGTGGGTGCCGTCATGCTGATCTACGGGTCCCAGTGTCCCACACCGCATGGGTTTACCCGCACCGTTACCTACTCGCCCTCCCGCATACTCCCTTTTCCGTCTCCGCTCCGCCCGCTCGCCTGCGTTGTCCCTCCTCCGCCGCTATAAATATCTCCCTCCGTTTCCGCCGCTTCGATTCGATTCGATTCTCGGCTCCCCGATCGGGAGATCGAGAAACCCTACTCGAAATGGCGTCTGCAGAGGTCGACCCCCAGGCGTGGAAGGCGTGTGCCGGCGCCGCCGCCCGCTTCCCTGCTGTCGGATCCCGCGTCTACTACTTCCCACAGGGCCACGCCGAGCAAGCCTCGTCGCCTGTCGATGTACCCGGCGCCGTCCCAGCCGGGGTCCTCTGCCGCGTGTCCGCAGTCCGCCTCCTCGCCGACGCCGACACCGACGAGGTCTTCGCCCGTATCAGCCTCGACCACTGCTGCTTCCGCAGCCCTTTTATCGCGCCATCGACCGTGCCGGATATCTCTCTTGGAGAAGACGGCGGGTGCGGCGGCTTTGTGTCGTTTTCCAAGATCCTGACAGCTAGCGATGCCAACAATGGGGGTGGTTTTTCTGTGCCGAAGTTCTGCGCCGAGTCCATCCTCCCGCCGCTTAATTACGAGAAGGTTCCCACTGTGCAAATTATCCACGTGCGTGACCTTCACGGAGTGGCCTGGAGCTTCCGGCACATTTACCGAGGTACGCCGCGCCGCCACCTCCTGACCACAGGATGGTGCAATTTTGTCAAGGAGAAGAAGCTTGTTGCGGGTGATTCGATAGTCTTCATGAAAAAATTATCCGGCCAGCTTCTTGTCGGCATCCGCCGCACCAGCCGATCCTGCGGCCTCACCGAGTGTCCACGCTATTATCCAAAAGAAGCATTAGGGAAGATAGAGAAGCACTCTTGGAGAGAGGGATTCGCCAGGGATGTTAAGGGTAGGGTTCCGGCCTCGTCTGTGGTGGAGGCACTCGGATTGGCTGGGAAGGGCATGCCTTTTGAGGTCCTGTACTATCCTATGGCTGGATTTCCTGTCTTCATGGTGGCGGAGGAGATTGTGGATGCCTCGTCAAAGGTGCGTTGGACCGTAGGAGCGAGAGTGAGGATCTCAGTGGAAACGGAGGGTTCAGCGAGGATGTCTTGGTTTTATGGCACTGTGTCCAAAGTGTCAATGCAGCAATCACCATGGCGAATGCTTCAGGTGCTTTATATTCTTAATTTCCTAAGTAATATCTTTTTCTGTCTTTGTTGCTTGAAATCTGGTTCTTCTCTTGGTTTGTGTCTTCGTCTGTTGTTGTTAACTTGTTGACGGCATTTGTGAAGCTATTGATGTTTTTTTTTTATTCTTTATCAATTTTATGAAGAGTTGATAATTTATGAAGAATGATGCTCTCCACATTTCTTGACTTTGGTAAACATTCCTTTTTATATCGTGAAAGGAATCTTGAGAGACCCAAGATGTTACACATTATGAGAAATACAGAATTGGGGAACAGAGGTCCCCACGCAGTCATGTAAGCTTAATGTTGATAGATTCAGCTAAATATAGAAGAATGTTCAGCATTTCAATCTACACTCACATTGGCTCAATGAGGAATGTGATTTATCTCAACATGCCACTCCTTGTTTAGGATCTCCAAGCGTCATAGAAAATGGGCATGGTAGAAGAAACGACCCCTTCTATTTAGTAGTTGGGAAGCAAACACTGAGTCAGTTCCAACAATGAGTTACTTCCAATACAGTAACCATGCCAAGGATAGTTTTTCTTTGATTGCCAATATTTTGAATGGAGAAGATAAGCTTAGCCAATTAAGTGGAAATAGCTGTTTGTCCATTGACCCATGTGATCTCTTATTAGCCCTCCCTTGTGTGACGGTCTCCTTGGCTATCTGAATGCTTTGTCCAAGTTCAGCTTCCATGTCCCCAAAAGGGGTTTAGCTAATGACTTCCATTTGTTGAGACTACGGCATAAGCTTGTGTGTATGTATAACAAATGGTATGGATTTTTGATGTTTTAAGGGCCATTACATGGTAGCTTAATGACCTTTAAGTATCCAAATCAAACACTGCTTTGTTTCTCTGATTCTGAAGTAGCCAGGAAATTATGCTAAAAAGGATTGGCCTTGGAATTTTGTGGTTGGAAAACTTCCATTTGACTATGATTGTAAAATGTTCGTTCTGAATGTTTGAAAAGTAGAAGTTGGAGTGATCTAGGAAGGGATGAATCTAACTCAATAAACACTTGAAGCTTGGGAGCAGTCTCTAAGATTATGAAGACTTGACTCACTGCTTGTTGGGCTGACGTGACAAGATACTTGATTGGATGAATCTTTAGAGGATTTGCCTTGGAATTATGTGGTTGGAAAACCTCCATTTGACTATGGTTGAATAATGTTCATTCTGAATGTTTGAAAAGTAGAAGTTGGAGTGATCTAGGAAGGGATGAATCTAACTCAACAAACACTTGAAGCTTGGGAGCAGTCTCTGAGAATATGAAGACTTGACTCACTGCTTGTTGGGCTGACGTGACAAGATACTTGATTGGATAAATCTTTAGAGGATTGGGCTTGGAATTTTGTGGTTGGAAAACCTCCATTTAACTATGGCTGAATAATGTCCATTCTGAATGTTTGAAAAGTACCTAGGAAGGGATGAATCTAACTCAACAAATACTTGAAGCCTGTGAGCAGTCTCTGAGAATATGAAGACTTGATTCACTGCTTGTTGGGCAGACGTGACAAGATACTTGATTGGCTGGATCTTTAGCTCAATAAATGATGGAAGGATGGCATTGGCAGCAACCAAACAAAGAAAACAACACACTTTGTGGCCATTTTATTTGCACTTCCACAAGATGTTGATCGTTGTAGGATTAGAGCAAATCCTTTCATAAGCTGATTTTGTGCTGTGCTGATTTTGCAGTGTCAACACCAATACTTGAAGGAGTTCAGAATGTGTTGGTCTTGTTGGTTGGTGGTTGAGACAAGTTGAAGCGGCAATTTTCTTTATTAATGAAGTTGATGGATAGTTTGAAGTATAATTTCCTCCCTATTGATGGTTGGGTCATGTGCTCTCGGTAGAAGCTACAGATACTTCTTTTAATTCTAGGAATTTTCTGCAGATAATGATCAGTAATATTATAAACCTCATCAAGTGATCTTTTATAATACCAAAAACTGGCTGTTTCTCCTGAGCCCATGGAAGATGTTAAAAGAGACAATGGGCCAAGTGTTACAACTTGCAATGCCTACTAAATTAGAGGTCTATCTATTTGGTTGTAAAGGACCAAAAAGAGAGATTTTGGCCGCTATATGTAAACCGAATCTGATGCCATAACAGGGTTTGATTTTTTGATTAAGTTGTGGTAGAGTATACTAACTGTTACAGGAAAAATTAAATTTTACACTACCAACTGTTACAAGGAAAAATTGAATTTTGTACCCTAGGTATTCACTCTACCTATGCATTTTATTAATTAATGGAAACTAACACACATCAAGACTTAATTTTTCACTACCAACAGTAATTTTGTATTCACTCGACAAATTTTCTCTTCCTAACCAATCTCTCATCTAACTTAGTTTCATATATTGTTCATAACATTTTCTCTGGCATTGTTCATGTAATAATAATATTGAAAATAGACAACCGACAACAACAAGGAACACATACATAAAGGTCTCTCTGCTATCCCCACATATCCTAAACTAAATTCTCATAATCAGGGTTGCACCACATATTTTTTATGTCTCCCGGTGAACTTTTCGGGCTAGACCCAACAAAAATTGGGTAATAAAGTCTGACAGTTTGTAATTTCAATGACGAAGACCAAGACAACAATAGAGAAATTTAAGGTCTTTCAGTCTTGGAGCAAGTATGAAGAGGCACATATGGAGTGTGGTTTTAGCACTCTATAAGTAGATAATTGATCTTGTTGCTTTGGCAAATCTGTAGCATTTCTATCTCCGAGAAAAGAAACATGGCAATTTATTAAAAACCTGCTTCTCTACTGACTTCTTTTCCCTTTCCTTGTTGCAGGTTTCTTGGGATGAGCCAGAGGTTTTGCAAAATGCCAGAACTGTTAGCCCTTGGCAGCTTGAGTTGATTTGTGATAGTCCTCTGCTAGATGCTCCCTTTCTCCCTCCAAAGAGATTTAAGGGAATAGAAAATTCCAAATCTCTTCGTGACAGACTTGAAATGACAAGTTTTCAGCCGATAGGATCGGAGAGTGGAAACAGAAAACTCTTTGATTACAATTTGTTTCATGCTAGCATGCAGGGAGCCAGGCAAGATTCAGTCAATGCACCTAGTGTATGGGACTGTGTCAACCATTCTAGGCAAGTGCTACACAATGGTTTAGCACCAAAAAAAAATGGTCTGATCATAGACTTAAGTACCGGGATCAACACGCAGTCAGGAGATTCCTGTCCACCTAGCGACAATAGCACCCAAACCTCAGACAGTAAAAATGCTGAGCCAGCAAATAATCAGGTCAAGGTTTCTACAAGATCTCTCCAGTTATTTGGTAAAGTTATTCACATGGAGCTGCCTCATAATGGTAATGCTACAATGAAGATCAGCAGTTTGTCATTCAGTTCTGAAGGGCTTCAGCCTTTCATATCTTTGTTACAGTACTCATTTGTTTAACTTACTCATGATGCATTTTAGTTTGAAATACTCATACTCTGCTACGGGACTCAGCAATTAGAACTTAGCAAAACATTAAAGATTTACATGAAATTTTATAATCTATCTTGCATATGCCCTATAGAGTATGAGTTTATTTCTTTAGATTTTTCCCTATCCAGTATGTCTTAGGATTGAAACAATAACGTTTCTAATTTTGTTGGTGTTCTATCTTTTCCATGGGTTCATCTGTTTGTTTCATGCTACTATGTTCATTGAGTTACTTATTCCAAGTGATTCCCACCCGAATGTTGGTAAATAGTACTATTGTATCATAATAACGATTTGTTATATGACCATCTGTCATTTTTTCTTGAATCCATTTTCATTGCATCTGATTAGATAATCAAGTGAATTATTTTTAGTTCCCAAATTTGACTTAGCAAGTTTGATGTATTTCTTTTGTGCATGAACTTTTATTTTTGGTTCCTGTCACCATCCTGGTTTAAATTGTGGTAGGCATGATTTTCAATTCTTTCTTTAGTGTCTGGAAACAAAGGCTTGTATAGTTTAACCCTAAAGGTAATGAATTGGTTAGATGGCAAAAGATAGAGACCTAGATTTGATTAGTTACCATTATTTTAATCATTGCATTACCCAAATTCTACTAGCCTCAGTATTTCATACTAGGTTGGTTCATCTGGCTATATAAAGCAAACTGTGAATAGATTATCTTTTGTTCATTTTGTACAAGATCCATTATTTAAACTTAACTGTGAAGATTTTTTTTCCCTATCAATTTTCAATCAATAAATGCAAAACCAATAACTCAAATGACCACCTCCCAACATAAGATGGATTCATGTGTTGTGATTGGAGATAGAGCGGTGGTATTTGAAGCTCAAATTATATTTTTTATGATGGGGTAAATTTAAATCTAGTTCTACGGATCATATGATTAAAGCTGCGATTACTGGAATTTCTCTATGGGTTTTGAGTGAACTGCAAAATTTGTGTCAATTTAATGAAACTACTGTTGCTAAAAAAATTTACATTGTCAATTCTCATCCCTTGGTGCTTGACATCTATGTTTGTTTTTCAGGAATGCATTCATGAGGATAACGTGAATGATTTCGAAGTGCTATGTCGAAGGCCTTGTCTATAAGGATTAACCGCCATGACTTGCTTTTCCTTGCTGCAGCTATCTTAGCAATGCCTTGATATTCCACATGTTTGTTTTCAGGGAATTTTGTTAGCATCAATTGTCTATACAATTAGTTTCTTATGTTCTATTTGTTGTATACTTTTGTCGTTTCATGTTCCTTTTAGTATCGCACCACAGTTGCAGGTTGGTCATTAACAGATTTGTATATCGGAACCTCATCACATTACTTATATGTTAATTAGTTACTGTTGCTTCTCTGAGTCCCTAAGAATCTCCATCACATTCCTTCATCACTATCTACTAATTCCAAGCAGCAGAACTTCTACATCCTTGATGCTTTCCTTAGCGACATTGCATCATCTGATGCCATCTTCTGCTCTCCAGTTCTTGTAGCTCGTTAAGTCCATCTTTATCACTATCTCTTTATTCTTTGAAGAAGCAACACTTCTATCGGGTGTCATTATCAATTGTCTTTGCTTTATTTTTCATCTTGTGGATCTTTACTAATGAACTTTGAAGCTTTACCTTTGTTCACAGGGAGAAATCCTGGCTAGAGGAAAGTCTATGCAGCAGCCAAAATGTCGATAAGACGTCCATTCATGGATTAATCCATCACAAAAAGTTCAGTCACACAATACCCAAACATCCAAACACAATTTTCATCCATCACAAACTCAATAAACTCACAAACATGATACAACAAATCATGGCTTGTCTTTCCCCCTGTTTTCATACTCAAACAGCTGCAACAGTCTTATTTACTCTACTAACTTGGCTTTCCACTATTGTTAGCTTCATCTTTCTTTACATCGGCTCCCTTCTCCCTGACTTCTTCGACAGGTTCTGAAACTTTCGTTTGTTCGACCGCTTCGATAGATTGCTTAACCTTCACAATTGCAATCTCTTTAGTTTCAGATTCATTTCCAACCTGCACAGCACCAGAAGGCCACATTTAACATAAAATCTGCAGGCTTACCAGACGATGGAACAGTAATCGGAATCATCTCAGCAGCAATTTTTTACCTCTTTCAGAAGGATTTCAAGGGACTGGCGACTCTTGCTCTCCCCTTCTTCGCCGGCAGTGGCATTGGCATCGCTGCTGGCCTTGACCATCTCCCTCGTCTCAGGTGGGTTCCCTCCTTCCTTGAATACCTTAGGCTTTGTGGCACACGCACCCATCTCCTTCTTCTTCCTCCGTGAAGTCGTTGGAGTAGAAGAAGGCCATTTTATAAGGTGGCTCCGGCCTATGAAGTGACCGGTGTTGGTGCGCCAGCTCTAGCAACTTCAATATGCATAATGTGTTATGTGATGGCTGACCGCTGAGGAGATTTCGACGCTCTTTGTGGTTTGCCATCACTTTTTTTTTTTGAAAAAAAAAATGTTGTCAGGCTGTTTGAGCTACAGCTGTTTGAAATATTGAGACAATCAATAGCCTATATCAGATGGAAATGGGACCGGGCAGACCCTGCAATCCGGTCCGACCTGGCCTGACCAAAAGTCTGCCATCTGGCCTAATTTAAGCTGTGCCAGACACAACCCGATAAAAGTTTGGGCTGCGTCGGGCCTATCTCCACGTTTACGTAGAGTAAAGCAAATTCGGAGTTCAGAATAAATTTAGTGTTCCATTCAATATAATAAATAAATTTAAATACTAGTAAGTTTGGTTTGTTAACATGAAAAAAAGGTTACTAACAATTTTATGATATATTTATGTATTTATTTTAAAAAATATTTAATTATTTATTAATTCAAATAACATTTAATTATAAAGTGTAAAAATAAAAAGGGTATATCATATCTATCAAATCATTAGATGGACGTTCCACTTTTCAAGAATACTTCTACGTCTCATTTCGATCGACTGAGATGAATCTGAGCACCTAGAAGTCAATCGGGGTGCCCCGAGTGCTTGGATCACTTCCGGACACCCTGACTCATCCCGGTAACGAAAATGAGTTGCAATCCCTGGCGACAAGATCCCCCCTCCGACTCTCCGTTGTTCAGGCGAACTAATAATCTCCACCGCCACGTCATCGACTCCTTCGCGCTTTAATGTTCGCGCGCGGAAGCTGAGGGGGAGGTGGCGGTCTTCTCGAAGGTGGCGAAGCGGGCCGCCGGCGAGAACGGAGCCGGTCCCCTGTTTTCGTCGGGGTCGGAGGCTGTGGTTGCGCGGCCGCCGGTGAGGCTTTGCACGACGGACATGAAGTCGGCTGGGGTGGTGTGGATGACCTTGGGGGAGGCGATGTAGATGATGACGGGCCGCCGGTGCTGCTGCTGCTTTGGCGGCGGCAGCGCCTTCTTTATCTTGCAGGACTCCTTCCTGACTGTCAGAGGTGCCGGCCGCGGACCGTGCAGCTCCCGCTGCCGCGCCGGTTGTCGGCCGCCGCCGGCGAAGAAATTATCCATGGCAGAGAGAATTAAACACAGATTAAAATCTCAAATTACAAGGCTCTAATTAATAAATTTCTTTGAAAATGGAGAAAACAATAAAGAAAGAAAGAAAGAAAGAAAAAAAGTGAACAATCTAAATAAAATACAAATTTGGAGGAACAGTAAAGGAGATTAACATGATATTTGTAGGCAAAGAAAGCAATGCATTAAGATGAGAACATTCCATTTTATCCCCTTGAAAGTTTCAAAATTTTCAAAACTATATATGTTTAGTACTTATCCTTTTACTAATAGGTTAGAGATTAGCACCGCTAATCTGTACTAACTCACTAAAGAACCACATAATGGCATCTATATAAGTGGGTGAGATCCAGATGTCACATACACATTATATTAACATTTTCTTCACTCACAATCATTTCAGCATTAACACTCATTATTATTAACATTTTATTTCACTCGCATTCATTTTAACATTAACACTACTCATTATTGTAGGGGGCATGTGCCATGTACATATTAGTTTAATCTTATCAAAATATACCACAAATTTAATTTTATTTATTAGTTTATAATTTTTAATTTTAATTTTCGATTAAAAAAACTCATCCGATGATAATTTTATTTTATTTTTATATATTTTTTAATAAAATAAGTCATTGAACGCGTTCAATGGTAGTAAATGCTAAGTTGTAATTAATGTTGCATTCGTATTGATTACCCCTCTCGGGTATGATACAACAATGCGTTTAGCAATTTACTCAAGTATTCATGATTCAAATCTCAACTACGATGCAGTGTAGGATATTTTCCATTAGTGAGACGAAAAATATGAGATGTTAATGGCTCGGCAAGAAGCCTCAGATTTAGTTGGTGTACAAACTAGGCTGCCTCTAGGATTTGTTGAGTGGAAGGCAGACGATGAATTAAAATACAAAATAAAAATAAAAAAAAAGAGATAGAAACTTTCATTGTTCGTGGTAGAATAATAGCGATGAAAAACTTTAATCGTCCGTGGTAGAAAAACATAAGAGCAATGTAATCAAATTGTATGTGTCTATGTGGCAAAAAGGCAACTTCGTTCGCCCCCAACGTTCCTGTCAATCCGTCCCAGACTAACATGGAGGAGATTAATCACGGATGACTACTAGTCATAAGTGTAAATAGTTAAGACACGTGGAAGATATATACAATTGTATGTGTCTATGAACCATGCAAGCCTATGCATCAAGGGGCTAAGTGAGCACGATGCTAGCCTTTACTTTTGAATCATTAATAACTTTATCCAATGGTAAAATTATAGGGGTTCAAAGGGTGGAAATAACCTTTTACCATGTGAGATAACATTAAGTACAATATATTCAATATAGTCTGACAATTTCATTTATTATTATTTTGCTTTACTAAGTAATGATACAAATTAAATTTGTAAGAAAAAAACGATTAACTAAATCAGCAAATTAAGGATGATCAATCCCATCTCATAAAATTTTTTTATCGACTGTCAAGGTAAATTACGGAGTGCTCACAATGGGTAACCCCAGAAGTCTAGCAACCCCTGGTTACGTGCTCTATTTGGAGGAAAAATCCTTATAAATATGTCGTAGTTGAGAATCGAACCATAAATATCTAGGTAACTAAATTTGCAAGAGAATCGGTAGGAAGTGAACGGAGGGCCAATTAAGGATATGTAGCCCTTGGTTAAACGGGTGAAAAGATCTCCAGAATCTCTTACAACTCAGTCTACTAGGTTGACTATCTCAAGAAATTGTCTTGCTTTTGAATTCTCCATGATTAATGGATTGGAATTTTGAGTGCAAGATTTTGTGTTCTAGATGGTGATTAAGCCTAATTAGGGGTAAATTCTATAATAAAAAATTTACAAATTATCTTTTTTTTTTTTTTTTTTTTTTTGCAAGATCGAATATGTATGTCAATTTCAGAAGAATAGTCTAAGACTGTCTTATTTGGAAATCCAAGCTTCCAAGATAAGAGGAATAGTCTACTTCGAAAATCACATGCATCTCCTTACTTGCGTAATGACATATCGAGGAATTTTCGTTTACCTTGATAGTTGTCTATGTCATATAAAGTCGGTTAAATTGTTTGACGGTTCATGAATAGTTGTCTGGGTCTTGCAAACTCTTTCAAATTTGCGACCATACATTATCAAGGTAAAGACACAATTCGCAATTATATCTCGATGCTTTTCTATTTATTTTACGAAAAAAAAAATACTTATGAGAAGTCAACTAAGTTGGCTTATAGAAGTCGTCTGTCTATCGAAGTCTTTTGTGATTCAAGATTTCTAGAAGTTATTTTCTATAGAATTCGAAGGACTTGAATAACTACAATTGATGAATTCAATTTCTACAAAGCATTTGTTATTGTCAATTATTTTCACTAATGTATTATTTCGCTGATTTGATTGGATCGAGCCAGGATCTCAATTCAATCGGTTAAGTTGTCGTTGTGTCGATGATATAATAAACAGTTCAGTTCTGATGACCTGTTTTAGCAGTTTTTCTTATCCACCAAACTGTAATAAACACATGATATTGTCACATTATCATGCGATCTATTTCAAGCTCTGTAAGAGAATTGTGTCTTCAGAATCATCAAAGCAGTTAGACATGATTATATCAACAATAATGTTTAACCGTATCTATTCTTCAGAATCTGAATCTGGCCGTAAATGAGGTTGAAAGAACTTTAAAACCTCCTCGTAGACAGATTTCTTGAAATCAACTGCCTGTTCAGGAAGCACATAATGTGGCATGAGATTCAAATTCGATCGTATCAACTATAGTGCAGTAGGACAAGAGTTGGTTTACCCACACGTTCGATAACTTGCTCCGGTGTCATCCACATCCATTCTCCGAATTCTGGCTTCTCACTTCCATCCCCAGTGAGATTAATTTCATCTTCGTCTCCTGTGAATCGAAATAGAACCCTGCACATTGATGCAGACTCAAGTTATAGAGAATGAGATCGTAACCAGTTTTCCTAAATGAGTGATAATAATCGATATACTTCGCGATGAACCTTACTGGACATTAGCTAAGACAGAACAACTTCAAAGTTGTCTCGATTTGTATGCTCTATTAGCTTTTGCAACATTTGTCAAAGTCTAAGCCTAGTGTCGTTGACTACTACTTTTCGAAGGAAGAATGTCTAAGAAAAAACATGAAATGTTCAAAAAGGAAACAAACATTCTACCAATAGTTGTTTGCTCTTAAGCGGGTTAAATTCTGTTCATATAACTGCACTATTGTGTGGTTAAACCTTTCCTCAACTACCTTAAACAGGTAATGCACATCGTAAATAGACATTCTCATCAGGGTACAGAATAAGATGTGTCACTATTTTCTGAATAATACATTGGTTAATCATGTGTTGTTCCGATGCCTATGTTAACAAGCCTCTCCTTTACAATTCGAAAGGTAGAAAATCATTAAGAACGTCAGAATGCTTACCACTTTTGCGCTTGGCCTTTCCAATCTGTTCCCCATAGTTTGTTCAGCTTTTCCTTTGCTTCTGGAGGGAAATCATAGGTTAACCAGTAAGGAACCTGCAGTCGCGGAATTGAGGAAACATATGCTCACTTGCTTCTTCTAATCGAACGAAGATTAAAAAATCCAAGCGAAAAAAATATGGCACGCTATATATCAACCAAACGATAGAACTCTTCTAATGCTATTTAAATTTTAAACCACCTGTTCTTAGCTAAGATCATATGAGTTAATCCCACAAAAACAAGGCTACAATCAATATATTGTATCGTTTAATAGTTTAATTTGACAGTAAAAACATGGCTAATAGAATGGCTAAGTTACATGGTATATCATCAGCCGATTTGAACAATCAGCAGTTTGTTCCATCCCGAACTAAAATGAGAGCAAATGCTAGTGTAGATGGGTCACCTCGGCAAGGATCTCTGCAGATGTAACTCCTGTTTCTTCTTTCAATTCCCTAAAGGCGGCAATCCTAGCGTCTTCTTCTCCCTCTATACCACCCTGAAGAAGATGTTCATAAAAGATAGGATGGCAAACAGAAAAAACATATCGAAAATTGAAGAATCAATATCCAAGATTTTCGTGTTTGGCAGTAGCTGAGAAAAATTTTTAAGCATCCATTTGAAACAAACTTCTACAGACGCGTGACAAACTAGAATCAGAAAAAAGGTATAACCCAATTTTAGGAGTGTTAAGTTAGTTAAATTTTTTATTTTTATTGTCTTTACTAGAATTGTTGTAAAAGATAAATTTAATAATTCTCTCACAATGATTTTTATAATATTGATTTTGGTTTTATTTAAGTAAGAAAAAACATCTATTATAAGCATTAAAAATGGTCATAGTTAATTTATTATATTTAAAGTACTTTAGAATATATTTAATTATAGTCATTTTGAATATTATTATGGTGAGTAGAATACATTAAACAATTATTTTACTTATTATAATTTAAGAAACTATTTTACTCATAATAGTTAATTGACCTTTTATATAAACTAATGCTAATCTCTTTAGGTTGTATTTTACTTTTAATTCATGGAAACTAGAAAAACGAAATGTTCTATTGAAGGAGAATATAAAGACATCTAGGATTTATGAGGTAGGCTCTTTCCCTTTTTTCCTTATCAATCCACATCTCCTATTGGTGCACATCTCGTATGGTATTATGGTTATTCTTCATGCCTTTGCATCTTGCTCTTTTGTTAAAATTGATCAAAATGCAAAGACATGAAAACAAGCATAACACAAGAAAAGATGTGCATTGCCGAGAGAAGAAGAAGAAGAGCCTAGCTCATAAATCCTAGATGCTGATATATTCATTTTCTCCAAAAATTTTAAGTTTTTCAAATATCATAAAATAAATTGAGGGAGATAGAAAGTTCACTGAATGATACATTTGGTGAAATACAATTCTAAAGAGTTTGAATTTAGCTTAAATAAAAAATTAATTAGAATAAGAGTAACAATTATTTAAACTATAACAAGTAAAATAGTTGTTTAACCTATTCTACACACTACAATAAAAAGGCAGTCCAGTGTACGAAGCTTCCGTCAATAAGAGTCCCATGGAAAGATCAGACTACATTGAGTTTATTGTATGCAGTCTTACCTACATTGCAAGAGGTTATTTCTACGACTCGAACACGTAATCACATGGTCACACGGCAGCAACGACAACAACTAGAAAACATATATATTATCATATATCTCAAATCATTTAATCAATTAATTAAATAATTGACCTAAATTACCTTTTATACAACAACAACTAAATCTTATCCCAATAAGTGGGGTAGGCTATATGGATCCTTCTGCGCCATTGGCTTTATACCCCTACCATATCATCATTTATATTTAAATAAATTATATCTTATTGTATCGTAGTTAACCAAGTCTTCTTTATTCTTCCTCTTCTTTTTTTGATGTGTGTATTTATTTTAGTTTTAATTCGCTTAACTGGGGCATTTATTGGTTTAACCTAAATTACCTTTTATAAGAAAATAATTTCAAAAAAATGATCATTTAAACTAACTTATACTCCTAACTTTCTGATCATTCAAGGAAGTTTAATTCCTTGATGGAAAACAATTCTTAATCACAAGAACTAAATTTCCATTCTGTGTTTCAAGAAATTGGAAAAGGACTCTGTCTCCCCTAGTGCTTAACCGACTTAGCCCTATGTTTTGATTATGTTTTATGTTATCTCATCCTAATCTACAAGATTAGAAGTACTGAAACAACAAATCCAAAGTTTCTCATAAAAAATATCCAAAATAAATAACCAAATTTCCCATTGCTTACTCATTATCGTCAAATTCTAAGCACTATGACACCAAATACAAAGGAATTTAGATGAAGCCAATAGAAACAATACGGTGCACGCCACAGCGGTAAATGAATCAAAATGGCAGAATGAAATGGAGCAATCCACAGATAAAGTTCAGATTTTAGCACATCAAACTCGTTTATTCTTTCAACAAGGAAACACAAGTGCAGCAAGGCGATTACACTCACCTGAGGCATCTGCCACACGCCGGAGACATCGAGCCTTGAAGCCGAAAATATCTGAAAGCGCGAAACCATCCATCAGACGAACGCTCGAGGGACGAGGAGCCGACACGAAGTGCCACGAACCTTGTTATCGGGATTGACGAGGCAGATCCCCACGTTCCTGCGGTAGCCCAGGGGAGAACTTTCCATGGAGGCGGCGACGAAGGGCGCGCGGGTTTGGCGGTGGAGAACGCGAAGTTGAGGAACGCAGGAGGATCGGACAGGAAGGGAAGGGGCTTGTCGAGGGACGGAGGGAGGGCCAGATAAGGAGGGCCCGAGGGAGAAGACCACCATGGCTGCGCATCGCCCGTCACCGTAAAAAATGAAGATCGGAATTTGCTAATTAGGCGGACGGTATTGCCCCTGCCTTTGAAAAAATTTCGATTTGCCAGAGTCATCTATTTATAGAAATACCTATCAAAGTTTTAAAATCTACAAAAATATCTTTCACAAATTTAAAATTATCAAAATATTTCTAAAACTATTATAAAAAAATTAAACTTCAGTTACTAACTTACTTTAAAATTTTAAAATTATTAAGAGCAAAAAAAAAATGCAACTTACTATATATACAATAGTATTAAAGTTATTTTAGTTAAGTCAGAAGCATTTTAATTAAATTTGAGCAATTTTAACCAAATTAATAAAAAAAAATTGAAGTTGAATCTAAAAGAAAAAAAATTGAATCGATTTACTTTAATATATTGTAGTATTATAGTCGTAGTTAATAAAATAATAAAGATTTTTTTTTGGAATGAAAAATAATAATGGAATGATATTTTGATATATATTTTTTAAATATACAGTTTTAATTTTTGCATGTGAACTAAGGACCCATTATGCTCATAAGGCCATGTTGATTGTTGAATGCATCCAATTAGTTTTGTCATCCAATAAGCCCTATTTTAATAGGGTTAAATAAATTAAATAATAGAACATGATGGAATAGATATGCCATAAAATAAAATAGCTGATTTCATACTTTAAATGGAACATAAGAAACAAATAAGACAGGTTCTTTTAGTCATTATACTTATTTTATTTCATTAATTATTTTATTAAAATAATTTTGTTTTGATCCTGTCCAATCCATTTTTTATAGCTCCTTTTTCGAGTGTAATATTTATTTGACACGTGTGCTTCAACTCATCCTCAGCCCTTCAAACACTCCTCTCACAATTATAGAAATGTGTAAAAATATAATTATAAACATGATGGGAATAATAGAGAAATATATTTCCTAAAAATTCATCTATCAATATCGGAAAAAAAGGAAAATATTATTCTCCTTTTTGTTTCAAATATAGGCCCAATTTTAAGGCACTAATTGTGAAATTACCAAAAATAAGTCTAAAGAATTGATTCTGAGAACTAATCAAATCTCGCCACGTAAGGTGGGCCACCACAGTCAGTGTGCTTTATATAAACCATAGCACCTCAGCCCGATACGCCGCCGGCCAAGTGTTCGATCGATTGCCGATGTCGGAGAAGAGCGTTTTCGGCGACGGCGACGGAGACCGTCGGC
>JBAMIE010109085.1:0-16457 GCA_037177295.1 Kaempferia parviflora | reverse complement strand
CGAACAAAACGGTGCAATTATGCTGAAAAACATATACGAGGGAATGAAATACGTAGATCATAAGCAATGAAATCACAGTGATGAGCCAATAATAATGCAGAATAAATGATACAATCTATGCTCATCAGTAAACTAACGAGTGCATGAAGACAAGGGTTTTGGGTGGATCGACTATTCACCCCTCTAGCCGACGGTCAAGGTCCTAACACAACTGTGATACTAAAGTTACATAATTGTATTCCAAGAATAACCATAGTTAGTCGAAGTCTAAATACATCTACATAAAGTTTCTAGTTGTTGAAGAAAGAGTCCAGAATGGTCAAATTCTGATAGAGCATATAAGGACACATTCCATGTTAGTGGATTCGCTCACCAAGGGCTTGTCACATAAGGTGTTTCATTAGCATGTGCTGAGTATTTGGGTTTTCCCTTTGATGAAGTACTCATTTTGTAGAAATCTATAATTTGTGTAATGCTCTATATTAGTGAACACATATTTTTTAACTTATTATACGCACTAAAGTTTTACATGTGTACATGATTTTGACTCTCTGAACATATAGGCATCATGGTTTACTATTGTGGTTTTGCATATGGTTTTGTAAATATGATGTGAGATTCTATTTACTACTGTGGTTTATAAACATGAGTCATAAGGATGGATCATGATTTAACCCTCGGTTTAGCATAAGATTTTGGTAAATATGATTTTAACCTAGTTTGGATCAAAAAGGAGACTTATCGAGAATGGACACTTATAGATCATATTTCGTATCATTCTTATACTGCGCATCTACATTTGATATATGTCGTTGATGATATTAATACTGTGATTACTATTGGGTCTTGTTACACTATAGTAATTTTGACTTTTTTAGTTATGTATTAATTGATTTAATGGATCATATTATTTAAAGGGGTATTTAACCTATAAAGTTTTGACATATTGAACTTAACTAAGGAGTTGTGTGATGTATAAGAGATCAAGTATAGCCCAAGTAGGAGATTGAAGGATTAAGTTCACATGAGTAGTCTTAATTCAATAAATTTACATGAGTGAACTTAATCTCTATAAGGTAAATTTACATTTGATTAACATACACATATACAACTAAGTGTGATTAAGGAATTAAATCTCAATTAAGTGATCTAATGGTTTAGCATGAAGGGAGATTTATATTAATGTATATGGATTCAATGTGTATATTTGTTAACCCCGTTAATTAATATTAATAGATTGTTAATGATGTATGGATGATCTCTATAAGATGGCTTGGTATATAAGGAAAGAAACTCTTGATTAAGACACAATCTTGAACATTGGCATTCTAGAGAGAGCTTCTTCTTCCTCCTCTCTTTCCCATTGAAAATGATTATGGATTGTCGCCCATTTTGGTAGAAGATCATTCCACACTTGTAAGAACTCCGGGGACGAGTAAGGACAGTGGCTAATGCGATAGATTCAAGTTAGACCATTCGTTTAACATTCCATTTGATTTATATTGCTGTCAGATTGAACCAAGTTTACTTGAGATGAGGATTTAATTTAGGAAAACGGGTGACATGGACAAGAAACATCAAGAGGAACTATCTTGTCATGAATGTGACAGTAGAGAAGTTGAAAGATCAAATTTTGACACTACGAATCACAGAAAAATTGGATTTTGATATTGTAATACCGATCAGAAATCTATGCTAAAAGCTCAGAAGCAGGAGAATTGGAGAACCAGAACACAGTTTCACAGCAAGGAAAACAGGGGAAGATGATGAAATGAGAGACGAACATTTATAGAAACAATGTTCGAGAGAGGTGGTGAGGCATGTTAGTAAGTAATGGGATCTTCTTCCACAAGAATCCAATTTCAGTTGATGAACAGAACGCAGAGAGTTGAATAGAAAGCTTCCATCTCTGTTGCATTTTCATTTTCATTTTTTTTTTCCTGAAAAAAATCTTTAGAATAATGTGAAATACTTTATAGTTCTCGGTCAGTGTGCCGTATACATCATCTTCAGTGTAGTAATTTCCTAATTCAACGTTTTTTTCCTTTTTCTCATTCAACAGGTTCAGAATTTCGCTGTGTGAGAATGAGTTGAAGGCACATGAAGAGCATGGAGACGAGAGTCTAGCCTTGGACCCTAATGCCTTTTCATTTTTATTTGTCTAAGAAATCCCCATTTTCAAAAACAAATCTTGTCTTTTGTTCTTTTTTTCCGGTTGTATATATTCCACCAGAACCTTAGTCCAAGCAAAGAACTAGTATTCTATTCGCGGCTGACAATACTGTCTTCTTCGTTACCCACCAATCCATATCTGAAGAGGTGTTTGATGATTCTTCTTGATGCAAGCAAAAGAAACATTAAGTCTTAAGCCTATCATAATTCATCAGCCAAACGAAGATTCTGATCATCTATCTTCTCACAGATTTAGTCGACACATTTTGTCACTGTAAAGCAGAGGATTGGATGACCATCACCCACAGTTCAGTTCTGCTGGGACTCACTGAAACATGATTCCTTATCTTCATGAGAACTTTCCGCAAGACCACTTATTAGAAGAATGAACCAATAGTTAATCGACACATTCACTTTTCTCCAAATCATAGCATCTATTCTTCTTTAATTGCTAATCTAATCTATAATCACGGATTAATTTCTTTACTCACACTCATTGGCAAAGGTAGACAGTCAAAAAGTGGCTCCCTTCCAATTGTGCTGTGTTCTTTCTTGCTCTCCCAACTCATTAACCACTAGAGCATTGACCCACAATAATGCAAGAACCTTTGTTTCTTTTGCATTACTTCTCGACATTGATGTGATGGGGTTTTGAGCAACCTTCTTGCCCACCCTTTGGAGTTTGGATACAAAAGGTATGTATGTGTTTAGGCAATTGTTAAGATTAAGATTGAGATTGATTTATGGTTGTAGATTAAAAGAGGAAGAGATTGATTTGATTTTATGTTTGTGATTACATCTCTCTGTTTATCAAACAGCAATGGTGGAACCTCTCCGCGATCCCCTGCGGCACTGACACGAGCAGGGTGAAGGCATGCAAGTCTCCGACCACCGGCAGGAACAGGCAGTAGATCTCGCTGGTCATGGGGCCCATGTGGAGCGGCCGGCCTTCCCCGAAGTCCACCTCCTCCAGCCCCAGCTTAGTCCACGGCGAGATCACCAGGCTCGCCGACAAGTCCGGCCGCGTCCAACGCTCCTCCAGCAGATCCACCACGGACCGGACTTGGCCGTCGCGCACTCCCTCCTTGGCTGCTTGCACCAGCATGATCCCACCGCGGGCGCTCGAGCTGGACAGCTCCGCCGCAAATGTCTCCGCGCAGGCCATTACGAACGCGTTCCCGAAGTAGCCGCCGGGGAGCTCCGGCCTCAGCCGCCGGCGCACGTTGACCGAGAAGAGGAGCTTCACGCGGAGAGCTGGCGGAGGGTCCAGTGCCTTTATCCACGCGCGCCACACGTGCCACGCGAGCGCCTCGAAGGAGGTGCACTTGAGCGACGGCACGCACTGCTTCTTGAGGTGGAGGATTTGGGCGGCCGTGAAGGTGATCGAAACAGGGGCGAGCGGCTGAGAAAGGAGGAGCTGGAAGATGCTGTAGCACTCCTGTGTTTGGCTGCTGAACTCGGGGTGGGGGAACTCGATCCGCGGCGGCTCTCGAGGCTTTAAGAGGCGGCGGTCGTGGACGGCGGCGACGGGGAGAGCAGCGCTGGGTTTGGCCGTGAGCAGCGCCCACGCGTGCAAGAAGTTCGCCGTCCCGATGGCGTCGCAGAGGCAGTGGCTGATCGCCGTGCAGAGTATCATGCCGCCGCAGCTCAAGTACGTCACCTGATGCGCAATCCAGATGCAAAACCGTTAATCCCAGCAGAAATCTTCGCCGGATTTGTCAATGCCGTCGCCGCTGACAAATTTAGAGCCAGAAAAAGCAAAAAACCAAAAAACAAAAGAATAAATTGAGCACGAAATCCGAGTCAACTCTGTCCTGAGTCACCTGACCTGAACCAGGAGGGGTGGGACATCGATAAAGCTCCGTTCTTCGTCCGTTGGCTCATACAGGAGCTTCTTCCAGGATCGGTTGGGACGGGCGGCGCCTCGAAGGAACTCGTCGGCGGTGAGGATGGAATGGGCCTCGGCGAAAACCGCCCCCTGGGCATTGCAGTTCACCACCAGCTTCTCTCTGCCTCCTTCCGGGCTCCGGACCAGCCGGCCAGCGAGGGGGTAGTACTCCACGAGCGCCTTGCCTAAAGAAGCCGCGAGGGCCTCCGCCGCCACCGACCGCCGGTAGACGTAGACGTACTTGATGGAGAAGCGCAAGAAGGGCTGGTCGTCGAGATTGGAAAGGTAGATAGTGTGGCGCGGCGTGGAGCTACTAGGGCGCACCAAGATGGGATCTTTAGGGCAGTAACCATCGGGGATCTCCATGGACGGCCTTGCCATGTCCTCGGAAGATAGCAAAACTCCTGCGACAAAGGTCAGAGACAGAGGAAGAGGACGGTGTATATATAAGAGAAAATTTCATTTTACTCCTCGTACTTCAATTACATTTTTAAAATACCTCCTGTATAGCTTTATTATTTTTATTTTACTCTTTATTGTAAAAATATATAAAATATATTCAAAGATGAATAGACAGCACTCGTTGATACCATTTTTATATAATTTTTATTGATAAAATGTATAAAAATCAGAGATAAAAAATAGTTAAAAGTTTAAAAAGAATTTAACTAATTTAAATATTATTAATGATATTGAAAAAATGTCAACATTTTCCCTTATTTCTTTTACATTGTCATAATTTTTTTTGGCTTATAATTAATCTTGACGGCTGGAGTTAGGTTGAGTTTTATGAGCGTTTATTGTGAAATCCAAAAATTATATTAAAAAAAAAACAAAATTAACAAAGAGGAAATCTTGGATCAGTTGTGTTTGGTTCCCCACTACGATTGGATTGTTGAGATCGGTTGGACACCTTGGCAAGGAATCATCATCAACACCTAACCCACATTTTGAAACACTCTTCCATGTAAAAAATTACATTTAGTATTTTTGTTTATCAAACTTCTTAATCATTAGTTTTGTTTTTTTTTTAACTAATTTTCTGAAAAATAATATTAGAAACATTCAGAGTAGACTGCTTGATTGACTCAATTTGACTAATCTTGATTAGCTTGGACTAGCTAACTAGATCGTTTGTTACTACATTACAAATGATGCACCCTGTTCCATGTTTACACATTAATGCAACTTAATTAGACATTAACGTTTTGTAGATGATATCAATCTCAAAATTTAAGCCAAAGAGAAGGATTAATTAATGGTGCACAGTCAGTGGCATGACTACTTTTAAAAGCCTTGCTGGCTTTTTAGGGTTTCATTCACATGCCCTAATCAATGACTCACTGCACTGTGCAGTGCCCTTGCTCTCTAGTCTCTACCACCCACAAACATGTAGTTATTTTTTACTAGTTTAGGTTCGACCCCGTGATCAAGGCATCATAATCACAATCATCATTTGAGGGCAAACGTCAAACCCGGGTTAGACACATTCGAATCCCCCTCGCGGCTAGACGTGATCATTGGACGAGCAGGGGTTGGCATGGGGTAAGAGTTTGATCGTCAATCAATCGAGCATATCTTTTTTAACTTTTTATCTTTGCTAGGTCAAGTTATAGTTTGAATTTTGAAAAAGATGAGTGATGATGAAACTAAGGGTATCCCCAATGGGAGCTCCCCAATCTGGAAAGACGCAGCTCCCTACAGAGGGAGCTGCTTCTTCCTTCATTTTTTTAATTAAAATATAAATGAAATTTTAATAATTTTTTAATTAAGAGAGGTATGTGATATGGAATGTGGTGTGAGAGTTTAAAAATGTATGACCCACCAAAAAATCGTTAAAAGATTTTTTTGATAGTGGAGAGATATATAAGATTTTTTACTTTTGACATGACGTGAATGTGACAATGAAGAAGTTCTCTAAGGGCATCCGCGACTGTGGATGCTCTAAGCGGCTATGAGATCAAATTTTTATATTTTAATATATGTTTTTTTATTATATTTTATCATTTCACATTATTTTTTTAATAAATTTTTTATCTTGATATATATATATATATATTATTTAGCTTGTAAGATGGGCCGGGTACCCATCTGTAAGCCCAAATTAGGATCCCGACACGGTTTCTGATTGACGGAAATTTTGGCGTTTTCTTATTAAGGACAGTTTAGGGTTCGCTTCCTGTGTGCGCTTCGATACTTTTATCGCTTCCTTCTTTCTTTTCGGCGATTGAAAGACGAGCTGTGCGCGTTTAATCTAGGTAATTCCTCCATTATTTTTTTTCAATATTGGATCTCTACTCGCAATTTTTTAAGAGATTTAGAAGAGCACTTTATTCCTATTAGATTTTTTTTGGGTTCAATTTGGGGTTTTTTGTTTTCCCGTTGATTAAAGGATAGGGTAGGGTTCTGGATTATGCCGCTTCTTTATCCGTAATTAGACGATCTGATTATCGTAGATGTCTCGACGAGATCTGATTTTGCTATTTGGATTATTTGATGAGGTCTGCTATTCATGAATCCATAATTATCTGAATTGTGGATGTTACGGGTCAAAATTTTAGCTTGTATCACGTGTTTCGGTTGCAGCTTTACTCATCTTCAACAGATTCTAAACGTTACGCTGGTTGAAGATGCATCAACTAGGATAAGATGAAACTCAATTGTAGAAAACATAGAAAACAAATTAACTATTTCGTCTCTGTTAATTGTCTTTGGTTTAATCTGGAATAACATTTGATAAAGTTGCAGCTGTTCTTTTTTTGTCACGGATATGGAGCCTTTTACTTGTGTATATTAATTATTAGTTTTTTGCTTGTGAACCAAAAACAAAAGGGAAAAAAAGGAGACCATATTGGAACTGAGGGTGAGCTACACGTAACATGGGAGCTTCAATGCAGTCTGATTATTCTTTGTAATTCTCGAATTAATGCTTTTTACTTCTAACATTCGGATTCATTTTTAAAAATATGATGGTTCACTCTGATATGTTTTTCCATGAATTGTTGGTGTACATTCGGATTCATCTATTCAGCTGAATATTAGCATTAGCAAGTAGCATAAACATCCTTTGCTCATTATCATATGTAGCATTCTGCCTCTGAAATGCGACTTTTTTTTGTCGATGTTAAACATTCATAGTTAGTTCATGCTATTGATGTGCCCTAGGTTAGTGGATTTTGATGATTGCAATGAGTCAATTCAATGGACTTCAACAATGCTATTCAACTATTGTCTTGTTTTTCTCCTGGGGCAATAAATTACAATTTTTTGATTGTTTCTGTTTGTATAGCATCTCAACCTTTTCTCTCCATATGCCGAAAAAAGTTGGTTGGTATTCTTTGCTGTGCCGCATAATTTGTCTTTCTGTCCTTTTGAGTTCTGATTGTGTCGGCCAGGAACTAGGCCATGCTATCATCCAACTTATCTTCATTTGAAGTGATATGCCATGCTATCGTCCAACTTATCTTCATTTGATGTGATATGCCATGCTATCATTCCACTTGTTTTTAGTCATGGAGAAAATATTCTTTAGTCCCCATGGGGAAGAAGTTATTAATATGTGATTAATCGATTGTCTCCCTCCATTTCTTAGCTGGTGCTACCTCTGCTGATTTATTTAGTCTATATGTTACAGGAAGTTGGCTTGTGATAGTGGTCCTTCAAGCAAGCAAAGATTTCAATCAACTACAAGGATAAGAAATTGCAGAGCATAGATTACTGTAATAAGTCAGGTTAAAGCAAAATTAAGAAAATGGGAGAGCCCTGTGGGGGCTCTTTAGATCGAGGAATGGTAAATGGAGGTTCAAATACAGAAGATGAATTGCACCACATGTACAGGTCAAGCTGGTATTTTAGTAAGGAAGAGATAGAAAAGAACTCTCCCTCAAGGAAAGATGGTATTGATCAGCTGAAGGAATCACAACT
Source organism: Kaempferia parviflora (assembly GCA_037177295.1). NCBI lineage: Eukaryota > Viridiplantae > Streptophyta > Magnoliopsida > Zingiberales > Zingiberaceae > Kaempferia > Kaempferia parviflora. The sequence continues at coordinate 8,473 of JBAMIE010109085.1, read as the reverse complement.
ACGAATGTTCTACTGTTCATTCCTTAGGGATATTGGCATCAAGCTTCGCCTGTGCGCTCTTTCTCTTATCTCCTTGTCTGTTCTTTGTATCATATATTAACTGTCCTACTCTCCAGTTATGCGTTACTAATTTTATTTTCTGCTTATTACACTTGTGAATTCAAGACTTGGCTTTTCTTACCATCCAAGACTTATACACTTGCATTGAGTATCTTTGCATCTCATACTAACTATTAACTGTTAAAATTTGTGATAATTGTATAACATGTCAGTATTGGTACTGCGAGAATCTGTTCAACCAGTTTACAAATATTTAGTTGATTTTAAACAATTCTTAATCAGTTATTCACCTTTAACTTCATTCGTTCATCCAGACTGTCTAGTGGTTCTATATGTGTTTATTAATATTTTCAATGATTTCCCGCTATTCAAGTATAAAATTCTTTATGTCCGCATGAAAACATTTTCTACCTTGTTTAATTACAACCTAGCAGATTAAGTGACAGTAACTGTTTTATATGTGTGTAGGCTTGTGTGAATATCTAATTTTTGCATTCTTAAATGTACCTCTGTATTTTTACTTTCTCTAATTCCTTTTGCTTGGTGATTATTTCCATCTATAGTTGTACATTATTGTTCGACATTTCCATGTTTGCTACACAGTATGACCCTGGTAATATCGACTTTTGCAGACCACAAGTCACCACTGCAACAGCAATTGTATATTGTCATCGCTTCTATCTCCATCAATCCCATGCAGAGAATGATTGGCAGGTTTGACTACTCACGTCATTTCAGTTTATTAATGCTGTCATAAATAAATTAATATCAATGAATATTATCAGTTAAAAAATTATGAATTATATAATTTGACATTATTAATAAAATCAGATTAATCTGTATGATTTATAACATTAACAGAATTACTAATAAATAAATATTCACCTATTCTGAATGATATTAATTACTTATTCCTGTTTGATAAGCAATACCACTAATATGATTTGATATTCTTATTAATAATTCCTGTAGTAATTTCTATTAATAAATATCATTAATTACAATGGTACATTAATGAAAATATTATTAACATGTAGCATTACTACTAATTAATAGAATACTAGTAATAATGTTTCTGCATGTCTCAAGAAACATCTCAATGATGAGGATATGTCGAATATTTAATTGTACCTTGCCTTGTTGACATCTCGTGATAAGATCTGGCTCCGAATGTGTGAATCCACCACTGGTAAAAATTATTTTCAATTTTGCTCTTTTCTCTCTCTGCATACTCCTCTCCTTGGTTCCTCTCTCTATGTTGGGTCTCTCCCCTTCTCAGATTCCTCTTGCTTGCTGCCACCATATTCGCCTTCCATCTGCCCCTCTCCATGGTAGCTTTTCCCTTTATTACCTTAGTCTCTCTTTTCTCCCTTTTGTTTCCGTTGTAGCTTTGGGGCCACCGCTGTTTCCACTGCGTGTCGCTGGTTCAGTGCCGAAGTCTCGTGTGTTGGTTGGCAAGTAAAATGGAAACTCCTGCCCTCGTTGGCTGACTGAGTGACACAACTCATAAGTTCGAATGTTGGTCACAAATTATACTGAGTTAATAATATTATTGTCAATAATTCAATTAAATAAGTAATGAAATTGTATTGACATAACTCAATACAGTACTAAAACCGTTGTATCATTTCGGCACAACATAGTACACTATTAAAACTGTCATATTGTGCTGATCAGAAATTGAAATGCAAAATCATGGCATGGCTCAAGATTTAAAAGCTTGGGTGACCACTTTAAAAGTCCTTGTCTTTCAGGTTATTCTATTGACTTTTGCAGTTGATTCCTGTTGACTTGGAGGAAGAGAGGAGTTTTATTGTGTTTTTTTTTTCCTTTTATTCAGGAATCTTATTTTTTGTTAAATTTTGATGTCATAGCCAATGCAACTAATTCATGTCATTACTTAACAACAAATTGATGGAAAGCTCTCTGGTTAGATTGACTACCAGTTCACCACATTGTAGAGGGCACAATAATTTGGTCAAAATTGAATATTTAGAAAAGGTTTGTAAAAACTAATCCTATATTGATTTAATTAACCTACACATTGTAGAGTCTGGGAATACATTTTAGCAGGAACCAAAGTGGATAAGCAGGAACCCTTACCCTGTTACTCTAGTGAGCAAGCATTTCATTTAACCATCTATATTGTTGTCAATATCTATTGGTGGTTGAAGATCTCCCACAAACACATCCAAGGAAGAACCTATTTTTTTATTCTTCTCATTTTTGCTCTAACATTTAGGCACATGGTTAGTTAGTGCATCTTCCAGAGAGTTGGTTATGGCTTGAAGAATTCCATGCACCTTGGGAAAAATATTTACAGGAGAAAAATAGGATACATACTGGAAAATTTGAACTGTAAAAGTCTTGTAGATTGATAATTTATTATTTAGATTTTATTGACCTGCAAACTAATGAGATGATATGACCATTTGTAGAGCTCAGTGATTAGATAAGGTTCATGAAGCTGATTCCAAATAGTTTGCATGCAATCCTTGTTATTAGTTGGGAGAATATTTCTTGAGCGAGCATAGATGGCTGAAAATCATTTTAGTGAATCAATAATCATGTACGACACCACAGATATCTTGAATCATGGACTAACGTTTTACTACAACACCACAGGTATCTTGAATCATAGGCTAACACTTCATGTACTAATGTTTGATTGTTGAAATTTTCTGACATTTTACTTACTAAAATATTAATTATATCACTAAATCTTATCTTTCTTTTATTTCTACCAGATATTGACCTTTTCCAAGACCATATACCAAGTTATTCGGTTGGTCTTTGGTTTAGTTGTCCTGTCTGAAAGCCTTTTGCAGATTACGAGGATAAAAAACTTGTTTGCTATGCTAAACAATTTGCTATATTGCTGATGTTGGCTTTTGGAATCGAGTTACCTTAATTGCACAGAAGATTTCTCACAATGTAGAGAAATATGACAAGCTTGATGGCTCCATCTTTATAATAAAATTCTGTGTAAGTAAACAATATATTATATGCTGCCCTGCAAAATTTTTCCCTCGTGGGATTTGACAACATATGAACCTGCCAAGTAGCACCTTGGTTTTTTGACCTTTGTGGTGCTTGTCCAGTGATAATGATACTGAAGATTATAGATTTTCATCTGTTTACTTCTTAAACTACTTTGATTTGTAATTTTGTATTCTTTATAAAGTTTCTTTTCAGGTTTTTTTTTTTTTTTTTTTTAATCTTCATGATTTGTTGTGGGCCTTACTGCAGACTGTTGCAACTGCATGCATGTTTCTTGCCTCCAAAGTAGAAGAGACACCATGTCGTTTGGACAAGATTGTCGTCATGGCATATGAGACAATGCATAAAAGTGATCCTAGTGCTGCAGGGAGAATTCGTGAAAAGGTATGATAAACTTCTGAACATGGATTCAGATCCTGGTTGATCAATCCTGTAAGGCAGTGCCAGTATTAGTATATATTGCAGTTGCCAAAGTACTAATTTGTTTTTTTGGGGGGTTTAAAGGCTACCTTCCAGAAACAAAAGGATCTTATTTTGATTGGGGAAAGAGTGCTTCTATCAACAATTCGATTTGATTTCAATGTGCTTCATCCTTACAAGCCACTTCTTGAAGCTCTGAAGAAACTTGGGATTACTCAAAGAGAAGTTAGGCAAACTGCATGGAATCTTGTGAATGACTGGTATGCAACTTCGTACTATCTTATCCCTATTATCTTTTCATTTGTGTAGTGGTCTCATTACTCTTATTAATATGCATAGGCTTTGGACAACATTTTACGTGCAATATAAGCCCCACTATATAGCAGCCGGTTCCCTTTTTCTTGCCGCTAAGCTCCATAATATAAAGCTTCCTTCAGAAAGGGGTTATGTCTGGTGGCATGAATTTGATATTATCCCTCGCCAATTAGAAGGTAGCTATCTTGCACTTTTAACTAGCCTTTGGTCATTATAATTATAATTGTTGGAGTTTATTGTTCCTGATGTATGTATGACTTGCAGGGGCAATTCAGGAAATGTGTCAACTTTTGCAATGCAATCGAAAATCCTCTGTCACTTCAGTCGGGCGGCCAGTACAAGCTCCTGTAGCAATCAACGAGAAGCAGCTCTCAAGCAGTCCTGATTCTGTTTTAAGAACAACATGCATCTCCAGTAACAGCTCTAGTCAAGATTCGGATGCTGATCTTAACAGCCGTAAACACACTGTTTCAGATTGTCATATCCAAACTTCCTTCTCAAGTTCTGAGAAAAAACAGATTTATTTGGAGTGTAGAACAGGACCTCAGTGCCACAAGACTGGTACTGATATTCCAACTGCTGCTGCTAAGCATAATGGGGCATCAGTGGATAAACAATCAATGAGAAAAAGGGAGCACACACAGAGTATGTTTGGTGAAATTGACAAGGATTGCATTAGAGCAGCTATTAAGAGGAAAAAGGAAAGAGAAGTTCCAGTGGTTGAGCCATCTTCAAAGAAACAATTGTAGTATACATTAAAGATTTATCTGGAATCCTACTTTGTAACCTATAGAAACAGCTTTACTGGTCAGGAAGAGTAAACTTCGATGGATCATTTCCTATACATTGACATTGAAGTCCTCACAAATTTTCCACTTTTTCCTCGACCATCTCTGGAGCAATATTGCTGCACAATTCTTCAGACAATTACCAAGAAATCATCTGTATACATACAACTGTGTTTCATTGTTCACGTTTAAGTTTGACCATGTAAATGCAAGAAAACAATTGTTGGTATAGATTGTCATTCTTTTCATATATGTAAGGTTCCTGTATGGATCTTCCTACGGAATCAAAATACACAAGTCTAATTCAGAAAGATTCAGAATCATAACCAGAATGTCGTTTCCTCGCTGTATATAATCTGGATCAGAGAACCAAGCCTGAAGGCGCTAGCTTTTCGTTGTCTTTACTGCAGTGTTTGCCGTAGTGAAATTGCGGTACTTAAGCTACTTGTATATTTTCATTCCATATTAGAAACATAGGTTAGGAATTTTTTTTGTATTTATTTCTTTACATTATTATGTAAATGTGTAATCGAAGTAGTTTCAAACTTTAACCATTGTAACTAATACTGGTTATGGTTTGTATATAGAAGATTTTTTCTTCTCATTGATCAGTGATGATGATTAATAAAAGGGGATCTCATAGAGGAACCAGACCATATTGAATCCATTATACGTAATAAGTTGCCACATTATACGTAATAAGTTGAGAAGCTCAAAGTTTCGATATATTCTTTCAGATACACAATAATGTTATATAAATCTCTTCACTTGTCAGATTTATAGCTTTTTTTATGTGTTTGATTTAGTTCATTATTTCTATTAACTGTTGTTACTAGCTGAATGAAGCATTCAACTTAAAACTCTTGTTTTGCTTTTCTTTGAAGAAAAATTGTAACAAATTTTAAAAGAGTACAAACATGGCCAAGAAAAAGATCCACATGAGGAAGTTTTTGCCTTGTGAACCCAACATAAAATCAATAAAAGTTTAATTTTATTTATTAATAAGTTTAATAATTCTATTAGTTTGGCTCTAAAGGAGTTTAATTAAATAAGTTAAGTGCATTATTAAATTAGTTTTCTCACCTGACTACCAGTAATGGCAATGGCCTTTAATTAAACTGAAAACTGCACAATCAAAGGATTATAGCCTTATTTGGAATCACAAAAAGACAATAACTAATGAAGGTATTTGGTAGATGATCCTATTTAGGAGGGATACCTAATAGAATGTGGAAGAGACCTTGTCTCTCTGGAATAACAAATATAGTGAACACCTTATGTAATGATTTGTAACTTCAACTCGCTTCTACTCAATTTCCTCTTTACACCAATCACAAATCAAGCATCCCCTTCACAATAGCACTCATTATATTTCAACCTTTGTCCGAAATCAAGGTTAAAGGACCATTTTCTTCCCTTTTTATTTAAAATATGACATATACCTCTCTATATGCAGAAGTACAACATAATCAAGTGGCAAAAGGCGAATCGCTCGCCCCCAGCGCCCCCGCCAACCCGTCCCAGAGCCAACACGGAGGAGGTAAACCACGGGTGGCTACTAGCCATAAGTGCAAATGGTCAAGACATGGGGGAGGTATATACTCGGAAGTATAACATAATCAAGTCGTCATACAAAAGGGAAAATATGTTGCTTATTGAGCTTATAAGTTTGCTATAAGCTTGTGATACAATTATCAGAACTTAAGTTCCCTTCAAGACAGAAGAAAAATAAAGAATGTCAACAGATTCAAGACTGAGATGATGCACACAAACTCAATATTAAATCAAGAGATTATGAGATATAATGGGCAAACAACCTTCTTATTAATGGAGATTATGAGATGATAACCTACATTGACAGTGACATAATTTAAAGATGGACTGTGAGAGACGAGATGCGCATAATTACCTTTTGCTACATAAGAGGATACACACTGCTACGAATATCAGAGTTTAGTTTCCTTTGTCTGACAAACTTTTGCAACTTTCTATCTCTCAAGAAATAAGGTCAAAACTACAATATTTTAACTTCAACATAATCCTGAACCAACATGATTTCTAAAAGGGAACATCTTATTATATGATGATTGAGACAATTGAGACAAAGGAGAGGTTCCCGCTTTCTCTCAGATTAATCCTAGCTGATCAATATCACTGAGCTGTGTTACTTGAAACTATCTGCGATAGGCTTTTTGAATTTTATCCCTCTGTTGAATTTGATGCAAGGCCATATCAGTAATAATTCAAATCTCTTAAATCATTTTTTTATTCCATTAACTAGAGTTTTCTTCGATCTTACACCTTCAATCTAATAAATCCAACTCATCTAGTTGTGGGAATTTATTACCTTTTAAAGAGGATATTCAATATTTATTTTTCTCATTTTATCACGTTAACACCCGCTTGCTCTGTGGTAGCAGTGTTTGTTTCTTTCGTGGTCTCACACATCCATCTTGACATCATATCTATACTACACTAATTTTTTGCACTCGTTTATTTTCTAACTAATCAACACATGAAATACTTTATGATAAATCATGTCATAATTTCATAAAATTTTCATTTTAGCCCAAATGGCACACAATGATTATATACAATCTAATATTCCCTTCGTTTAGTCCACTCTTGAACGGTGAAACTTACTTGGAATTCTATGAATATGCGATCACAGTAAAACTGCGCCCATGGATTTCATTTGCTTAACTTGAACATCTAGTGCTCCCATGAAGGCCTCAAAGAACTTTCTCTCTAATGGAAGAAAAAATAATCAAAGAGGACAATAAGAAACAATGTGTAAAATATTTAAAATAAGAGTAAATTAGTACACCTTCATTTTTTGTGTCTATCAATTCTTGACTTGCTTTAGCAACAACAGCAGCAGATGCAGCAGCTTCTTTTGCAGCTTCTGATGCTTCTTCAGCAAGTTTAGAGCTCAAACCACCCTCCTCAGATTCTTTTTCTTCTTCCACAACTTTCTTGATCCATGCTTTCAACTGAGGAATTACCACATTCTATAAAAGAAAATAAAAAACATACAAGCAAAATTCTAATAAATAATGAATGAAGAAATTTAAGAGAGACTAATTCTACATTTTATATATTCTTTATTAGGCATAAGGATATAAAACAACAAGAGCACCTTGACAAGAACAGCACTACTAAAACCTGAAGCAGCAAGAACCCCAGCTGCAGTGGCAACAAGAGAGATGGGAGGACCTGCTGCTTGAGGAGTTTGTACTGGATCTTGCCGTTGCAAGGTGTTAGGTGTTTTTTTTGGTGACACTGTAGCAATTAATGTATATTAATTAAACCCTTGAAAGCTCTTTTGGTGCACAAGGTAATTAGTGATTGCACATTTTAAACACTAGTAATGATTAATCACAAATCACCACTAAGCTTTACAAAGGAAAGAAAAATCATATAAAGAATCAAATCTTCTGGATTGTGCCACAAGTGTTATTAAATGTACAATTAGTGAAATGAATTTGTAGAAACATGGAATAAAAAACACAGTATTATAAGAAAATAAAATTATGCAGCAATGCCATCACCTGTCTGCTAAAAGTTCAACATAGATAATTAACAAACAGAAATAGAACTGCTGATTGTATTACAGAGCATCTCATGCAGCACAGTAAAATGGTTTGCATCTTCCAACTTTCAATTTCAATTGCATAAATTCAGAAACTGTTTGTGTACATAATTACGGAAATTTTGTTATTATTCATTGCTTGAGCATGAATCCTTTATCTGACGCACCGGCCACAGATTGCAATATATTACCAGGGTTTGTAGCGTAAACTTGTCCATTTGTGGCACTGGATGATGGATCCTGTAAGAGATGAACATCCAATTTTATATCAGAAACAACATAATACAATACATAAGCA
>JBAMIE010108882.1:0-16459 GCA_037177295.1 Kaempferia parviflora | reverse complement strand
CGGCCTATTCACCCCCCCCCCCCCCCCTCTAGCTAGTGATCAAGGTCCCAACACCAGTGGTTTAAGGGTAGGCCCCACAAAGGTGCATAATACCAGAAGTCAAGATGACATGGCAGTCGTAGGCCCAACGAACGATAGAATTGGGTAGACCAAAATAAGATCTGATCCGGCCGGCAGGTTTAAGCCCCTGGCCGAACGGATTCACTTAACTCCCTTGGGGGAGTAAAGAGCCTTTGCCTGTAACCTCGGAAGAAATAAAGCTAGGGAGTACAGGACCCCATGGCAAGGCTTCAGAAGGCGCTTCATCATCCTATGGTCGGTCGGTCAATGGGCCGCTCGGAAAAGGTTGGTTTGGTGAGATCTGCACTCCGAGGCCTCCGTGTCTCAGATCCGTCCGGATTGCACCTAAAGATCCACAGCTGCAGGGTTTTCATGCAAGGTCTCGTTAAATAGGTCAATAGCCTCCTGAAGATTGGTTGATTGGACAATCAGCCGCTCAGACACATTCCGCGATCACCCTACCTTTCATTAAACATTCGCTTGGACGATATCACCACTGTTTAGACACATCTACTTGCATGAGCCGCGCTTGCCATATTGGAACATTCTTAGAACCTATCTATAGTTCGGACAACGTGATGCCTGACCGGACACCTGCATAAAGATACCACCCTAGAGGAAAAGATGATCCGATACTATAACCGCTTGTCAAGAATATTCTGCCACTGCAACATACAGAAGTTTCCCTTGATGCGGATCAAGCTTTCTGGTCTTCTTAACACCCGATATTTTCTGACAAGAATATTCTTTGTCCCCTCGATACAACCGAGGTCTAACAATTAATATAAAGAGAAACGTAGACACACAAAGAAGGGGGCAGGACTTTAGGAGAGAAGAGGAGGAGGGCTCTTTTTGATTGGAGAGAAAGGCTATTGTTTCTTCTTTGTTTTCTTCCTCTTCCTCTATCTGATTCGACATACAACATTCTGCATCCTGCACGCTATATCCTACATTGTTGGCCATCACTTGAGCACTTCAACTTGACTTTGATACCATTTGTTAAAGAGAATGAAGATGATGATCTTTTTTGAAAGAAGAGAATGAAGGAGAACTCAATAGCAATTATTTTTAATCTTCTTGATTGATACAAATGATAAATACAAAAACATATTTATACATATAAAGAAACTTTGTAAGAGATACATACAAAGAGATTTTTTTAAGAGACAATTCTCTTCAAATTTGATGATTTAGGAAAACAAGGCTCAATTTTTATATATATATTTTTTTTACTTTTGCCCAAAATTAAATATGAGCTTCAAATTATATAAATTATAAAAACTCATTAAATTTTTTATATCCAAAACATCTCTTATTCCAAAGTTATTGAAGTAATTAAGACTTACGACATAGAGCTATTACAATATAAAAAAATAACTTTTTTTTTTTAAATTAAAATATGCATAAAATATTATTATATTCAAATCAATTTGATTAAAATTATTTAAATTTTATCAAAATTATTTTAAATTAATTAAAATAATTATAAAATAATTATAAAAAGCTAGTAAGTAATTACTATATAGTTATAGAAACTATTTTAAATAGCTCCCTAAATTCTAAATTCTAATTCTTAAAATCTTAAATCATTAATATTATTATATTAAAAATACTCTTTACTAATTTAATCAAAATTATTTTAAATAATTATATCAAATAATTAGCTATAACATTTATAGAAATTAATAAGTAACTACTATACAATTGTAAAAACTATTAAATAGTTATTCCAATATAATAATAATATTGTATTAATTGTTATGTGTTCTACTTATAAAAGTAAGAAATAATATTAAAAAATAATTATTATATATTATCATAACTAGTAATAACTACTATAATAATATTGAAAGTAGTACGATCAGATCAGGGTCAACTTAGATCAGAGCACGATCAAGCCAGATCGACCACTGCTCGATTAGAACCGGACCATCCGGACCCAGGCCGTTGCTAATCGATTCACACCTGAAATAGTCCCAATGATCATGGCTCGTCGCTCAGGTCCCTTGCCAACTCACGCTTAAAAAGAGCAACCCCCATCATCATTATTATTATATACGATCCCGCCTTTGCACTCACCCGCTTACCGACGGTGATTTGACCCTTCTTCCCCTTTCGGCCTAAAATAAGGCAGCGGAGGACCGCACCATACCTAATGGGGCCGAAGGTTTCCTTTTACATTATATAAACTTCTATGAACCTTTTTGCAAGTGCCACCGAAGCTTCGCTCTGACTACAGGTCACCCCATAATTTTATGGGAACCATTTTCACTTTGCTCCTCCAAATTATTCATTCTACTACTCTTAATTTCAGTAATGTAGGAATGATCTTTTCAACGCTTCACTTTGAAATGTATTTTGCCATAATAAATATGTACTGAGTCTGAATGTAAATTCAAAAATATTCTTTCAGATTTTTACGAGGACTTAATCGCATAACACCTCCTCGAGCAATTTGGTATATGAAAAGGAAGCTAAGCGAAGCAAAGCAGAACGCAACTCGCTGCTCTTTATCCTCTTGCTTGTTCGATCCCAATAGTTATCAGGGTGCTGGGATCTTCGCTCAGGGTCTCGGAATCGAGGAACGTTACTCGATAATTCGTTGGAGCAGTTGGTGCATTCCGCGTTACTGTGGTGTTCCCGTCAGTGACTTTGATCAGGCGAGCGATTTTGAAGCCCTGTCGATGTTGCGATGGGCGTTTGATTTGTGTCCGATGGTGTGGTAGGGTTGAGTGATTGTATTCGTTGCGGCTGAAGGCATGGCGGCAGCGGCAGATCATGGGAGGGCAGGCAACGTCGAGAGGGACATCGAGCAGGTAAGGGTTTAGGGTATTCTGCGTAACAATACTGCTCTTTTAACTTGTTTTGTGGAAGAGAAAGAAGTTGGTGTTTCAAGTCTGTAGATGTGAGGCTGATTAGTGTATCACTCACTGTAATTTTCTTGTCAACGCTGCAATTTTCTCTCTCTGTAAATTATTAGCTTAAGCCTGTCGTAGAAAAAATCTTTCTCACAGATATATTGAGATTTACTAGAATCTGATTTCAAGATAAATGCTCGTATTTAAGTGCTCAGTTCATGGGTTATAAAATCTCAGTTCCTGAGGCATAAGTGTTTCATGTTGCTGTTATATTCTCTCCTTTGAGACTTATTGTGATTGCTGCCTTGTTTTTGTGTTTGTAGCAACTCTTCCAAAGCCACAAGGAAAAAATTGCTCTGAATTAGTTATCTTTGCTGCTTAAAATAGTTCAGTTTACAAACTAAGCCAACATGTTAAAGCATTAAACGGAAACCAAATCATATGTCTGAGGAAGTTCTGTAAATCATTAAATGGGCTTTCTCTTGTATGCTCACTGTATGATGGCATGTTTTGAAGCAAAAGTTTCAGTAGGAAGAATAGACAAGCTGCAAACCTCATCAGATCACTACTCTGAGTTAGATAGCATATGTTGTTAATGATGATCATTGTCCAGGAGGTCAACAATTATTTTTCAAAAAGTTTTGAAGGGGTAAAATTGAAATAGGAGGATTAAATAATGATAGAAAACAGGATTTTGTAAGCCAGTGGTGAAATTTGTTGAGGTAATTATTGTGTAATCATGAAATTAAGTGTTGCTAGCAACCAAAATCTTTGTGCTTGTGAATCATAATAGCTATTAGGCTGCCAAAACTTCGTCATTATCAGATTTTCTGGTTAACTAATTAGACAACATGGTCTAGGCAAGAATAAAATTAAGGCTTACTAGAAGAGGATAAAAATTCAAAAGCTCAAAATATTACTTTAAATTCTGAACCAAAAGGCTTGCTCCCTGTTAATATTTATGTTGTTGAATTAGGATCTTCTGAAGTTATTATTATCGAAAAAATAACAAATAAAAAAAAGTTAGGAGATAAATTACTACTGACTGTACAACTCTGAAACATTATCAAGATACTTTATTTTGTTTATTCTGGCATTTGAACGTTGTTAGTGACACATTTCCTCTGATGTTTCATATTCTTTTTTGTGCACTATGGTCTCTCCAATTTCGGGATGATCAAATTGTTTTAGTGTGGAAAGAATAGAATATAAATTTCACAGTTCTTGAGAAAGTATATATTATATAAAACAACCGCGATACATGTGTGATTCCTACACACATCTAAAATGTGTCTAAACTTCTTTTGTTTCTCTTTTGAATCCTAAGTGGTCTTTAGATCTAGTTGGCTTATCCAGGATAGGCAGTGATTGGCCTCAATTATATCATTTGCCTTCTCTGGTTTGGACTTTAACAGGTTAACCTGATCAGGAAGTTGCTCAAGGACCCTAAACATGTCTGTCACTTCACCATTATTTATTACCACTCCTTTGACTAGGCTTTTTGCAAGTACACAACAGCAACATTTTTTTAGTTTATGAATTCGTGATGACTGAATTGTGCTAGATAACCTAAGTTATTTTTTATAATGTTTCATAGGAATATACATATATCTTCCTGAACTATGCCTTTTCTAGCTATGCTTTCAGGCTTAATAAATTTGTCTTGCACTTAAACAATTGGATCTTTTCCCCCATCTCTGACAGGCTATAACTGCATTGAAGAAGGGAGCATACTTGCTAAAGTACGGGCGCAGAGGAAAACCAAAATTTTGCCCATTCCGATTATCCAATGTAAGCTCTACACCTACCTATGAATAAAAGTTAGCTTTTGACATTTCCATGATGTTGACTTATTGTGTAGTTTCATGCTAAGATATACTTTTCTCTTTCTGTGCTACTAGGACAAAAATAATCATCCAACAATTTCTTTGATGTTATGTTTAGCTGCATAGATTACAAATGATCAATCAATACACAATTAATTTTGTATTCAGAATCTAGACAAACAATAAAGGTTTCATATTGTATAATAATTGTAATTATACTTTTATGCAATAAACTATACTTGAAATATCATAATTTTCATAAAAGATCATAGGAATTAAGCATAGAAATAATGAATATCTACACTAAGTCATTGTTCAAGTGACTGTGGATCTTCTCCTCAACCTTAGTTCATCTACAAAGTCGTGTTTAAATGCCCTATCAAGGTTGTGCCATGTGTCATGTATAGTCTATACTCTATATAACTATGCCACCCCATGAGATATATTTGGTTAATAGCACGGTCTGCCATATACATGCTTCTATTCTTTGTATAATAGTCAAATGTTAGTAACAATTATGTAATGATGTTACTCATAAAAAAATAATATGATAACACTAATTGTTCTCTCCTCCATCCTCTTCCAATCACTCTTCTTTCTTGTATCTGATGATTTTTCTCTCTTTACCAAATAGTCCAACTGACATTGTGTATCAATATATTTGATATTCTCAATTGTCACAAAGAGAATGGAGACCTCCCATCAAATCTTTAGATAGAGAATTCTTTGATGCTTGTTGAACTTCATGCCATGCTCACATAATCTGCTTGTTCTGTGTTAATTACTCATTTACTCTACCCACTATGAAGCCCTAGGCAAACACTTCCAAAACTTAACAGTCACACTTCTGATATCCCTGACACCTTGGATGAGGTTGGAGATAGCCCTAGCATTGTTGGTTGGTTTTGCCACCTTAAACTACACATTTATAAATTCAATTTTGCAAGTCCATGTTCAAACGTCGTATATCAGACCTCCGAATCCTCCCTATACTCCTTTCTCAACATCAATAGGAGAAAAAGTGAAAAATGTTACTTCGAGCACTCAACGCTCTCTTCGAGAGTAAAATACTCTTTTTCTACAAGTCTGTTGGTCTCCTACAACTTTCAAAATGCACCCCATGATCTATCCTAGCCTTTGGAACACTCAACCGGTGAGAAATACGCAACTGCATTGAAATTTCAGCTGTCAGCCTGTCACAGTACTGAAGTTATTTAAAATCAGCCTAGAATCTCTAAGGATTTATTTATCACTGCTCTGGTCCAACGGGGCCCAAACTAGATTTCTAGCCCAGTATTGAATTGAACCAGATAATTTTGAAGTGGTGGTGCACTGTCTACATTGATGGGCATGAAGGACTCTCAACATAATGAATGGAAGATGATGTGAATTGGTATTGACATGGTAGTGTTTACTGCATAAAGTTGGTCATATGGAATTTACATGTTCTTAATTTCTTATACACTTGTAGATTCATGTCTCTGAGTCTTGAAGTATCTCTTTTGGAACTCGAAGGCCCACAAAACTGCCTGATATCCCCCTCAGCACAAACGCATGAGAAAGTAAAATCTTGAGTTTATGCTTGTGATATGTTTAGGCATAAGTATATTTCGCAAAATGAAGGCTCTCTCTCTCTCTCTCTCTCTCTCTCTCTCTCTTCCTTGTCTGGCATTTCCCCTCAGTTTGGAGGAGACCCTGATGGGAGGATCATTCCTTTATTCCTCATGGCAATAATCATACTAATGTCTAATAGCATCTTTGATATCATTTAACATGTATTGTTAATTACCTTTATGTTGTTAACCATACTTTCCATGTATTGTTCATTACTACTGATTCATTGTGCCAATCTGAGATTTGCAGGATGAGTCCATGCTGATATGGTTTTCTGGAAAAGAGGAGAAACATCTCAAATTAAGCCATGTGGCTAGAATCATGCCTGGACAACGCACTGTAAGCTTCCTTTCTGACATAAAAAAGCATCAACCAAAATAACAGTCTAACACCTATGGACTTATTGTTTCTTTTGACAAATATTATATTTTTGTATGTTGAGAGAAAATGGGGAATCAAATGACATAGTAAATATAGTATAATAGTATTTAAAGTGACCATAAGTCCTTACTTGATTTCCTATGTATAACCGTAGGTCAAATACTGAGAAACAGCACCAAAAAACTTCTCTTTCTCCTTGTTAAACTAATAGCAAGTGGAGGATTTTTTATTGTATTATTCCAATCTGAGAATACTCAACATTGTGAACCATATAACATCAAAAGATAATAAGTGACTTAAACCATTACTAGCATGCATTATAGCTTAACAAATATCATACTGCAGCAGTTCCAGAAGTATTTTAGTGGCAGATATTTTCTTCTTTAATTTGGTGATAAAATCTAATAACTGTTTTGAGATCTTACTTTTCTAATTGCTATCTTTTTTCTTAGGAAATTTTAATCTTTGTTATGCAAATCACTGAGGAAACTATTAAGAACTAGAAAATTTATACTTTGTAGCGATAAGTTTCAATCAAATGTCTGATATTGAAATATAATGAACCAAAAGTGCTGTGAGATAGCATGGGAAAACACCTGAGAAGTTGTAGTCATATGAAGAAGGCAAGATTATTGGAAGGGTGATTGTTAGGGTAAAATGGTGTAGCCTGGGAAGATAATATAGCTCACTGAAGACAGGACTAAAAGAAGCACGATATGATAATACAGTGTGACCATCCACCATTCTCCCCTCATTCATTTTCATGAATGTCATAAGGGAAAGGTTTTTTCCATGTCAGCTTGGTTCATAGAAAGAAGATTAACACTCATCTTAGATCACTTTTTTCCCATCAGCAAAAATGAAACAGGTTTAGGTTTGTCAATTTCAAACATATTCCCTTGCTAATAGTCTAGTTTTTCTAGTTTATGAGTCATGAGTCATACGAGTGCTTGTTGTGGCCAAAATATTTGAAGTCAGGGGAATTATATATCTACCCGCCAGACTATTCAAGGAATATATTGAATTCACCATGATCAAAATTTTAAACAACACATGTAGGGGACCCTTTGGATTGGTCACAATGTAGCTCATAACATGACAATTTATTAAAATCATTTGAAGTGATCATATTTAACTACAAAAAGATGAAACCTACCCCCGAGGCTATGGTGCGATGGTAAGTGGTGGGACGGGCTCCCTAGGCAATGAGGGTTTGAATCTCACCAGTACATTACACTTGAGGAGTTCAAATTACTCTGTGACGCTGGACCATCCACCAAGACCCATATGCACTTCTCGATTTACCCTGGTGGTCTGTGTAAAACTTCTGTGGGGCAGGGGGTTACCTCCAGGATTAGTCGGATTGTAAGAACTAGATACCTAGATTACCAAAAAAAAAAACAAAGATGAAACCTAGAACGAATACATTAATTGGTTTTAACTTTTACAAAATTAATTGATATAAACAATCCAATGAAAGATGGTTTTCATGGGGTCTACCACTTGGTGAATAATAAATATTAAAGGATTTGCTTTGACTACGATAAAAGGTTTAGATAAGGTGGAGCTTTGTGATGACTAATGGAATGTGAAGGCACGATCATCATCCTGATCATTATGATCACCCTAACTGATTTAAACTGATGAAGGTTGCTTTTCAGGAAGCTTCTGGTGAGAAATGAAGACAAATGATCAGGGTAACCTTCTCTAGTTTCTTTTAAGGTTCCATAGATTAATGAGGAAAGATTACTGATTGATCTGTATTTGACACTAAAAGAATTTCTCTCAAAATGCAAGATTACCTTTTAAACCACTATCAGAAAGGATAGTCATTCCTTGGATTTTAAAACCATAATCAAATGGTTTTTAACTTACAAAGAGTTACTCTGTCCTTGGAGGATCAACCCATTCCAAACACTAACGATGAATGACAAAGTAACTAGAGTAACCAGATCACATGCCAAAGTTACAAGGAATTCAAAGTAATTAGAAAAACAAGAGTTCTGCTAAAATTTTATGGCTGCCGCAACCGTTTTGAATAATTTAGCAACAACAATGATTGAAGCATCACTTTTCTGTAAAAGCATTTGGATCATGTAATGACTCCTATATTGTTGACTTCCAGGCAATTTTTCAAAGATATCCCCAGCCTGAGAAGGAATGCCAATCATTTTCTCTTATATACAGTGACAGATCACTGGATCTTGTAAGTCAGTCAAATCTTCCAGATCATTTCTTAACATGTCCTTGCATATTTACAAAAAATATCATGCCTTCTATATCTTTGCTTCTTTTGTGTTTTCTTGTTCTTTGGTTGCATATTGTTTCACTAAAAATCTTCATTTTCTTTTGAAGATTTGCAAGGATAAAGATGAAGCTGATGCCTGGTTTGCTGGATTAAAAACATTGATATCTCGTAGTCATCAGCAAAGACGGAGAACAGAATCTAGAAGTGATGGAATATCATCTGCTACAACAAGTCCAAGGACATACACACGTAGAAATTCCCCTTTGAATTCCCCTTTTGGTAGCAGCGATAGCATGGCTAAGGTGCTCTGCCTTTTGGCAAACATTTTGTACTTTTAAATGTTTCTATGCAAGGAAAATTCCAACTAGTACATTTTCCAGGATGGCAGTGAGACTCTTCGATTTCGAAGTCCATATGAAAGCCCAACAAAGAATGGACTAGACAAGTCATTTTCTGATGTCATTGCATATGCTGTACCTACAAAGAATTGTTTTTCTTCTGATTTTGCTACTGGGTCAGTCCACTCATTATCTTCTGGGTATTCAGATAGTATAAATGTGCGTACTCGGGGCATTTCTACAGATGCATTTAGGGTAAGTCTCTCAAGTGCAGTCAGCTCATCCAGCCAAGGCTCTGGTCATGATGATGGAGATGCTTTAGGGGATCTTTTTATTTGGGGTGAAGGAACTGGAGAAGCAATTCTAGGCGGTGGAAGTCTTAGATTTGATAATTATTCAGGTGTTAAAGTGGATTCTCTTGTGCCGAAACCTTTAGAATCTGCTGTAATATTAGATGTTCAGAATGTTTCTTGTGGTGGAAGACATGCAGCTCTTGTAACCAAGCAAGGAGAGATTTACTCTTGGGGTAAAGAGTCTGGAGGTAGGCTTGGGCATGGAGTAGACGCTGATGTATCTCAACCAAAACTAATTGATGCTCTTGCAACCACAAATATTGAACTTGTAGCCTGTGGGGAGCGTCATACTTGTGCTGTTTCACTTTCTGGTGATTTTTACACTTGGGGGGATGGTAGTTCTGTTTTTGGACTTCTTGGTCACGGAAATGAGGTAAGCCACTGGATGCCAAAAAGGGTCAATGGACCCTTGGAGGGAATCCATGTTTCTTCAGTTTCTTGTGGACCTTGGCATACAGCTGTTGTAACTTCAGCTGGGCAATTGTTTACTTTTGGTGATGGAACTTTTGGTGTGCTAGGTCATGGAGATTGCAAAAGTGTATCAATACCTAGGGAAGTAGAATCTCTGAGGGGATTACGGACAGTTCGTGCTGCTTGTGGTGTTTGGCATACAGCTGCGGTTGTAGAAGTAATATCTGGAAATTCAAGTTCTAACAACTGTTCTTCAGGGAAGCTGTTTACATGGGGTGATGGTGATAAAGGACGACTTGGACATGGTGATAAAGAGAATAGACTATTGCCTACTTGTGTTGCAGCTCTGTTTGAACCAAGCTTCTGTCAAGTTGCATGCGGACACAGCTTAACTGTTGCACTTACAACCTCAGGCCATGTTTACACCATGGGGAGTGCAGTTTATGGTCAACTTGGAAATCCAGAAGCCGATGGAAAATACCCTGTGCGTGTTGAAGGGAAGCTCCGTAAAAATTTTGTTGAGGAGATCTCCTGCGGTGCCTATCATATTGCTGTCTTAACTTCAAGAACTGAAGTGTACACATGGGGTAAAGGAGCTAACGGTCGATTGGGACATGGTGACACTGATGACCGAAATTCCCCAACATTAGTCGAAGCTTTAAAGGATAAACGGGTCAGGAGTGTAGTTTGCGGCACTAATTTTACTGCAGCAATTTGTATTCACAAGTGGGTATCTGGAGTCGATCAGTCTATTTGCTCAGGCTGCCGCCTTCCATTCAATTTTAAGAGGAAGCGACATAATTGTTACAATTGTGCACTTGTTTTTTGCCATTCTTGTAGCAGTAAGAAATCCCTTAGGGCTTCTATGGCACCAAATCCACATAAAGCATATCGTGTATGTGACAACTGCTTCATGAAGTTAAACAAGTCCTTGGAATCTGATTCATCGTCTCATTCTGCAGCTAACAGGAGAGGAAGCATAATTCAGGGATTGACTGAAATGGTTGAAGATGATAAGTTGGATTCAAAATCAACTGCGCGATTCCCTATGTTTTCTTCACTGGAGTCTTTTAAACAAATAGAAAATAGATCATCTAAGAAGAGCAAGAAGTTTGAATTTATTAGCAGTCGTGTATCACCAATTCCAAATGGAACTCTGCGTTGGGGTGGCCTTAATATTTCAAAATCTTTCAATCCAATGTCAGGGCCTTCGAAAAAGTTTTTCTCTGCATCTGTTCCCGGGTCAAGAATTGTTTCCAGAGCAACATCACCTGTTTCAAGGAGGCTTAGCCCCCCTCGTTCCACCACACCAACACCTACACTCGGTGGACTTACTTCTCCAAGAATCCTTCCTGACAATTCAAAATGTGGGACTGATACACTCAGTCAAGAGGTTATGAGGTTAAGAGCTCAGGTATATTTGCATAGTAAATCTTCTATGTGGATATATTCATGTTGCTTTGAGAGATCTGGCCCATTATCGAGTAGCACATATCTATAAAACTAAGTACTTGTTCATTTTAATTAATCTAGTGTTAACTGTTAAGTATAAGCTCTTTCGAGTTTGTTGATTTAAGAACCTTTTAAAGGTTGAAGGGGAGTGGGGGGTATAATAACCTTTCTAATATTGATAATATTTCCAGAAGAATTTCTGAAAAGTGTATATAAACTCAACTCATCTTGGGTGGGTGGGTGGAGGATGTCATTAGTTATAAGGCACTCACCTTAGTTATAGATGCTGCAATGGCTGTCAAGTAATGACAATGTTAGAGTTGGCGAGTAGCTGATAATTTTCATGCTAGGAACATGAACTGAAGCTGATTATTTCTGTCTATCATGATTATACTATCAATTCAATTCGGTTAAGTAGTATTTACTGTAATCACAGTGAGTAGACCTGAAAGAAAGATATTGTTAGCAAGATTATGGCTAAGAAACCACATAATACGTGAACCCATGTTGGTCTGTTGACCATTGCAAGAAAATTATTGGATAACATGATGCTTATATAGTGCTCTTATTAAATATAACAGCGTACATTAGATTCTCAAATGCTGCAATTTATATATTTATTGTCATGATAAATGCAACATTTGCATCTTTGTCTCAAATTGATAGGTGACGAACCTTACTCGGAAGGCCCATCTTCAAGAAGTTGAGTTGGAAAGAACAACTAACCAGTTGAAGGAGGCTATTTCAATTGCGGCTGAAGAAGCTGCAAAGTGTAAAGCAGCCAAAGAAGTAATCAAGTCACTTACTGCTCAGGTAAGAATCATTTAATATTAGATTGTACTTTCACTTTTTTATAGCAATCACTTTTCTGAAGTATTGTGCATAAATGAAATTTCAAATAATAAATGTCACATTCCATGAGAGCCCTATCTTCCAATATTTGGGATTTTTTGCTTCTTAGCTTGTAAAATGCAAGAGCAAAACATTAAAAGAAAAAACAAAGTGATTACTCCCTGCTAAGTAAAACTTCATAAACTATTCAATGTTTTATACAGCTTCTTTCAAGCCTGTCCTATTATCCTATATGTTCCTGTAACAGAAAAAAGCTTCAGATAAATCTGGAAAATATGCACCATTTTCCTTTGACCATCTGATTCTAGTTTGCGAATTTCTAATTCTCAGATCTTCATGTATTCTATCTATATTATACATTTTTATTCAAATTGTCTAATAGAGTTCAGGTGTTGGCATCAACATCTCTTCACAGCCGCGAGCTTGAAACTGTATTTCAGCAGCGTATGCATAAGCTTCTTAGTGATTGTAAACTATCATTCTTAAATGCATGCATAGTATAGGTGAAAAACTTCTGCACCTTAACCAAGATTTAAATTTTTGAGTTGTGCTGAAATTTCAATTTATGACGAGAACCATATGGGTTTGATACTGTTTTAAATATAAATATATTAATTAAAAAATATTATTATAGATAAAAGTTAATTTAAGATTAGTTAAGTCCACAAGCAAGCACGGAAGGATTATGGCAGGATCAACTACATTTAATTGCATGGAATTTAGATTTATTTTGCTAAATTTAAAATTAAACTAAATATATGTATATAATAATTTAATTGATAATAGTATATTCTATAAGGTTAGAAATTATATTATGTTTAATTTTTTTTCTAACAATGTGTTTCCTCCATCTTAAAGAGATTTTTTTTGTGTGTGCTTACCTTGTGGATAGAGAGAAAAATTAACCAAAGAGGGATTCTTTTCATGGATAGATAGTGGAAAAAAATAACCATTGTTAAAGAGGAGAGTTTTTTTTCTTCTTTATTTACCCTCGTAGATAGATGAAAGAGCAAAAAAAAAAAAAAAAAAAAAAAAAACAACCAAGGAGAGAAAAAATTAACAGATTTAAAAGGAAAAAAAAAATAAGGGAAGGAATTTAAATTGATGGTTAGAAATGAAAATTAATAAATAAATTTAAAAATAGAAATGAAAATAAATATATTTATAAAAAACAGAAGTAGTTGCGACCTTGTGGAGGATGTTGTGAGGTCGCGGCATCATCCATGATACTGTGTCGGTCAGCACAATATCTGAATCCATGATCTTAACTATGCATAGTCTCATATCTGTGCATATGCATCTTAGATGTTTAAGATCGATTTATATTGTTGTTTTCAACACTTTCCATATCCTTTATGTCAGAGATTTGTTATAAGCTAAAACTTCCATATCCTTTTATCTGTACTCTGGATAAACATCCTAGACTGTTCCTCACTCAGCATATAATTTGTTGAAGAATCAAACCCAATTCTATAGAATCAAGAAGCAAAGAGATTGCTACAAATTCCAGAAGCTAATAGGAACAATTCCAGGTTTTGTAAAAACATATCAAGAATAACATTTGATTTGCATGACTCAGTGCTTGAACATTTTGAGTGGTCAACCCACCACCATATTCAGTAACGTGCTACTAGTGTTTAAGCAAGTTTGCTAACATTTCTATCTTGTTTTGGTAGTTGAAGGACATGGCTGAAAGATTGCCATCAGAAGCAGTTGCGACTTATAAACTCCCTCCCTTGGCATCCTTCAATTCTAGTCCCACTTCAAGTGGTATCTCAGTTGCAGCTGTAGAACGATTAAGCAGCTCGTTAAGTTCTTATGAAACAGATGCAAACGGTGCCATTGGTGTGCTAATTTCCAATGGACCAAGTTCCACTGGTCAGAATAATGTAGATAGTTCCGCAGAAAGAAATGCAGCCAAAGTAAGTGATCCAGATCCCAATCATGAGACTGAATGGGTTGAGCAAGATGAACCAGGAGTGTATATTACTCTCACTTCTGCTGGACGTGTGAGAGACCTAAAACGGGTTCGCTTCAGGTTTGTCCAACTTATCTTTCTTTCAATATATTTCCAAGCAAGACTAAACTGAAGAGGCTCTTGCACTGTTTTTAATATGGCAATCTACAATTATAATAGCATTGGAAGAATAGGATTAGTTATAGTGAAAACCCTAGTTAAGTATAGAGGAGTTTTTCAAGTAATGTTTCATCTTCTATTTTTCCCTCACATCTATTTGAATTAATTGGTGGTTTTAAGTTGTATAATTAAAGGCCTGTTTATGATGTTTGAGGATAGGTGATCACCAACAACAAATACGGCAAGCAACTGATATGTCAATGCTCCACTGAATAAACTATGATTCGAGTCGCTTTTTAAGAAATTATTTGCTGTCATGTATACCATTTACTTTGTTTGGTGCAGTCGCAAACGGTTCAGCGAGAAGCAAGCAGAGCAATGGTGGGCCGAAAACCGAGCAAGGGTTTATGAGCAGTATAACGTGCGGATGGTTGACAGGTCCTCCACAAATGCTGCAACTAATGAAACATCCCATTGAAATTGACTTGGATAACATCTGCTTCTAGTTTGGAGCCAAGCCGAAAGGGGATGAGAAAGTTCTAACGTAATCAAATTAGTCCTTGTAAATGATGCCAGTATTTTTTTACACCCTCAGGAAAGATTGGAGGGCCTGGTTATAAAGAGAAGTGGTTGTTAGTCACCATTTTTTTTTTTTTTTAAACACAGGGGGGAAATCGAGTATTTTTGGGAATGTACATCCTGTATCGGTCAGCTTGCTTGGATTGTGCATTGTATAATGTGCAGCTTGATCTAACAATTGAGCACTAGGGTCATGTGACCCTAGTGGAGAATCCCAGTGTTTGCTCAGAATTATGGTTAGGAGCACTGGTAAGAGTTAACATTGTGCCTCTGATGCAATGAATTGGAACAGAAAGAAAAAACTAGCAATTCCTCCTACATTTTCTGGAAAAATTTTTCTATACCATGAAAATTTTAATATCTTGTGCTGTTAATATGGCATACTGAATTTCCATTGAGATTGCTTGTATTTTTTTTTGTCCCTTAAAGAGTTGGCATACTGTGTGATGACTTCATAACAACATTTACTTTCCGACCTTTGCAATCAATCTCTTATGACAATTAAGCTTCGCCAATGTTCCATTTTTTCTGGGATTATGTGAGTCAATTTTTCAATACCGAGTGGTGTATTGTCTTCCTACAATCTTAATCTTAGTCTGGAAGATGAACACAATGCCTGTGAATTGTTTTAACGCTTTATATCTTGGCACCAACATTAAGCCAATTTTTAGCTGTCCAGTGTTGGTATATATTTGATAATCTAAGTATTCAGTTATTATGATTTGCCTAATTTTGAAGGTAATCAGGGCGGTCTTATAGAAATTTTTCATCAATCATAGGGGAAAAACAAATGGATCTTTTTGGACGGTTGTCATAAGTAATTCAAACTTCTATGGTGTAATATGACTTGAGAGATTTAAATCCTCATTATCTAGGAAGTCTCTTTCATAGCTTACTATCATACCATACACCATAGTCCCAGAGCAATGTTGTTATATACAGAGAGAAAGAGATTTTACCCTGCACAATTCTCGTGAGCGCCTTACATGGGTGACTATTTGCGGGAGGTGTCTTCCATGCACTTGAAGGCTCCTATGCAGGCAGTCGCCCATTTAAGGCGCCCATGCGCGTTGTGCAAGGTATATATATATATAAAAGAATGTTACCCTGCCCGACGCTTCTTGTGTGATTGTGAGCGACATTCGATGTGGTTGATCTGACACGTTAAAATTAAAATTTTTTAATCCCTCTCTCTCTTTCTCAACTGTATGCAACAACTTTATCTCTTTTATTTAAAATTAAAATAAAATTCTTTCTTTTCTCTCCCATAATTGTATGTAGTTGTAGTCAAATTCTTTCTTCTCTCTCCTGAAGTAGCTGCAATAAGCGATTACGTGTAGGTGAGAGAGATTAAAAAAATAGATTTTAGCCACGTCAGATCACCCATGTCGGGTATCGCTTACGATCGCT
>JBAMIE010108778.1:0-16463 GCA_037177295.1 Kaempferia parviflora | reverse complement strand
AGTTTTGCTAATATTGTTGGCTCTCCATGGTAAAAGAATCAAAGTATTGCCTAGTCCAAAAATACATATAGTAGTTATTATAGCAAAGATGTGAATGCTAAGATGGATGTTCTGGGATTACTAAAGCATGAGGTAAAGAAATATCATTTTTTGAGAGCAATTAGTTATTGCTCCGATAGTTAATAAATGAAAAAACTAGATTAAGATGAAATGAATTAAGTTCAAAGACTAACAAATAGGCTTATATTTGGACAAGGTTAATCTATTGGAGTTGGTGTATGGGTTAGAGTGTGGCCAAGAAACCATAGATAAAGTGATTAAGAGATTGTTGGTAATATAATTTTGCTTAGAGTTGAATGTGGCGATAAGATCCACATATCTGATCCTAGATAGTTGAAAGTAATATGACAGATCATGGTGATGTTCTTTATAATAGGAGACAATCATGCTATGTAAACTAGATTTTCTTCTGTTTCTTTCTGTAGCTCAATAAATGATGCTGCCAATTTTAATCCATTATCAAAACTTAACATTGTAATGATTCTGTTCTCTATAGATCAATATATCTTTTTAACTAATTCTTGGAGTGAGTATGGCAACATGAAACATTAATAACATTTTAACCAAGAAGTTGTGGGATAAGTTTAATTGGTCTATAGAATGTGGAAACACGATAGCTTTATGCTGGCATCAGAATCTGCAAAGCTGCACAGTGATAGTGATACTAAATACTAATATCTGTGAGAAAGACTGAGCCAGTTGTTTCAATGAGAAGTCCTTTATAGTGAGAATGATGTGAATTCAATTGTGTCATTAAATTTGTGTCATCCTTGCAACCCAATATATTGTTTGACTAGAGTTCTCTAGACCTTGCTGAATATCGTAGGTGTTACAAACAAACATATATGCATTGCACCTTATACTCTGAATCATGTTCCATCCTATTCCACTGTCTGATATTTCAGGGTTCTTTTTTCATTTCGGTTTATTATAACACTTTGCTGAGCCATAAATAATTCATTATTCCTTATAGGTTTATGATGTCACCCCATTTATGGATGAGCATCCGGGAGGAGATGAGGTTTTGCTTGCAGTAACTGGTATGGCTGCTATTTTTTTTGTTTAATGTTTATTTATGGTTTCTTGTCAATTCCCTGTTGGTTGTTATCTCAAGTTTGATCAGACCACCTGAAATGTTCCAAAGCTAGTTTAGCAACTGAAAATTTTCTAATTTCAGTTTGCAGTTTTTGAAAAATAAAATAAAATCATTAAAGCTGAAATGCTAAAACTATATATTTGTCACTTTATTCACCTTTAATAAATTTAATGTATCATAAAAGTCACCTTTAATAAAAACAAACGAGACCTAAATCTCAGTAGTTTCATGCTCTAATATCATTTTGTAAAAGTTTTCTTTCAATTAAATCTCTCTGCAGGAAAGGATGCCACCAACGATTTTGAAGACATTGGCCACAGCTCCGCTGCCAGGGATATGATGGCCAAATACTACATTGGCAAGATAGATCCTTCAACAGTTTCAGTGAACCGCACCTACGTACAGCCCCAGCAAGCGCCCAACCCCGTCGATAAATCGGGCGACTTCTTGATCAAAGTACTGCAGTTCCTCGTCCCCCTACTGATCATGGGATTAGCATTTGTCGTTCGAAAGTACACTAAAGCAGATTAGGCTTTTGCTCATGCTTGCAGTTCCTTTCCAAACTTCATCCAAATAAACTGCATTGTGATGCTTTAGAGGAAGAACAACCCAAAACTATGGAAGGTCTCTTTGTAACTTTTCGATAAGCTTGCATTTAGTTGGTTTGATTTGCTCACATAATTCAATCTCTTTTCTCTCGAAGGCAATTTCTAAAGTAATTCCAAATTACAACGTGTTGGAATTACTCTTAAAAGCCATGTTCTAGATCATGTTGTTGAAGAAAAATCCGACCTCTCCAGGCAACCACTTTCCAATTTCTGGATGAAATTCAATCTGACGCATAAATCCGTGTTCTGATATTTTGCACGAGTTATATATGTAACGCACGTGTTTCTCACTATTCATTTGACTCCCGTAGCACCACCCACGTGTCTCTCTTTCCCCGTCGAAGAGCGACATTGTCGCATCCACAGCGTCCACGTGGATGTCGTGATGTTGCACATTGTGCGGTAAAAATTCAACCAAACCGAATCGAGATTTACCGAAATTTAACCGGTTTCCGGTTCGTTTTGATTTGATTTCTCTATAAATAACCAGTCCTGTAGATCTTCCTCACTGTGCAGAATTTAGAGGTTAATGAGAGATTGGATAATGCCGCAGAAGCAGAAGGGGGGAGTGAAGAGGGAAACGGCGGCGGCGGGCACGGTGACGGTGAAGGTGGGCGAGGAGCAGCAGCGGTTCGCGGTGCCGCTGGAGTACCTGAGCCACCCTCTGTTCGCGGAGCTCCTGGAGGAGGCCGCGGCGGAGTACGGCTTCAGCCACTCCGGCGCCATCGCCATCCCCTGCGCGGTCGACCACTTCCGCCGCGTCCGCCACGACATCGAGCGAGACCTCCGCCGCCGCCTCCGCCGCCACCCGCACTTCACTCTGCCCATTACGAAATAACTGCACGCGCAGCCTCGTAGGAATTCAACGACGGAACGGAGCCGGCGACTGGTTTTTTTATTTATTTTTTTAATATTGTCGGCCTGTTTTGCGTTTACTTCGAATCTTC
Organism: Kaempferia parviflora; assembly: GCA_037177295.1. Classification (NCBI taxonomy): domain Eukaryota; kingdom Viridiplantae; phylum Streptophyta; class Magnoliopsida; order Zingiberales; family Zingiberaceae; genus Kaempferia; species Kaempferia parviflora. The sequence goes on along the minus strand of JBAMIE010108778.1, from coordinate 13,752 downwards.
GTCGATTTCTGTAATCGATCTGCAAGAGTTTGATCTTAAATCAAGAGAAGAAACCCCAAAAAAAAAAAAAAAAAAGAATTTTTAGCTTACTTATCGATCAAATTTGCAATCTGCCATTTCCATCGTCGCCGTTCACCATCATTTCATCTGTTTACCTCGAACGCGGCGGAGGGAAGACGGGTTTCACCAGCGTTTACCATGAAATTTAACAAACTCTATAAAAAAGTATACTAATTCAAAATAAAATATTAAATTAAATTCGGAAAAATAGCTAAATTTGTATATTATTGCACCTAATCAACTTGAATTATTGTACACTATAAAAGCTTATTGTACCTTTTGTTTTCCACTCCATAATGTTAGGGAATTTACATCCTTAATCAATAGGATATTCCTTCACGTAATCCCATAAAACCACCCAATAGCTATACTCCCTTCGATCGATTGTTATCGTCTTTCTTTAACTTTCTCCAATCATTGCTTAGGTAAAAAAGATTTGTTAATAATTTGTGGTTAATTTTATGTCTTTGTTTAATTAGAAAAAGAAGATTATAAAATAGTTAAATTATGAGGACCAAAATGAAATTTTCCCTGACTACATCCAATGTGTTCCCTTCCTTGTGCGTTACTTCCTCTTCTCTTCGTCTGGCTGCTCGCGTTTCGTTCCTCATGACCTTCTCTGATTGCTTGCTCCGGCGGCCGGCGCAGACTGCCAAACTCTGATAGAGGACCCATGGCGTCACCCTCCGAGACCGACCGAACGGAGCAGATCATCGTCCACTTCCTCCACAAGGCTCTCCACACTGTGCTAGCCTCCCGCATCCCCCACATCCGCCTCGCGCCCCGACCGTCCTCCGGCAAGCGAGACCGGTGGTTCCACCTCGACCTCGGCGACCTTCCGGGTCCGATCGCGCACCATGGCGCTTCCATGGATCCGTTGGTCATTGACGTCCTCCTGACTCCGCGACGCGACGCTTCCGAATCCGGTGCCGGGGAGGCCGTTGTCGAGAGGTGGACCGCGCAGTGCGTTCCCTGGCAAGGCGCCCCGCAGCACCCCCATGATGTTGGCTCTTTCCAACCCAGAACCTACAAGAAGTCGGTAATTTTGCTCAGATCCCTATACGCGCTGCTCCGGCTCCTCCCGGCTCACCGGATCTTCCGGATGCTGTGCTCCTCTGGACAGCCTTACAATTACGATCTTGGCTACCGGGTTTACTCCTTCGCGCCGCCATTTTCTAGGGCGGAAGGGGCGGATTTGAAGCGATACAGCTTCACGCCGGTAGAGACCCTCTTCGGCCAGATCGTTGTTTCGGTGGAGTACCGCCCTAGCCTCGCGGCATTTAACCTAGAAATTTGTCCCCTGATGCCACCGATGATCATAACCGATTACATCGGTAGTCCGGCTGCCGAGCCCAGTAGGCCTTTCCCTTCTTCGCTGCCCAATTGGGCATCTCGACCCACCACGTCTCAGAATCCACCCAGGGGCTTCCGGCCATCGGCGGTGGCGGCACCTCAATTGGATCGCCCGCACAGCTGGAACGCTGCGCCCATGGCGCACCACCCGCTCAGTTCACATCGGGTTGTCAAGGTAGGATCCTCGCCTCCTGAACATTATGACCGCTTGGGGCCGAACCAGCGGTCGCTGAACGATAGGAAGGCAAATTTCAAGTTTGATGATTTTCGGCTCTCCCCGCCGTTCTCGACATCGACGTCCCCTTCGCCTCCCACAATTGGTGGTCATTCCCTCCAATCAAGGCTACAGATGGAGACGGCACCGATGAGCATACCAATGTCAGCAACTGGGAAGAGCCAGATGCATCGCAGTCCTAACCTCTCGGATCCTTTCAAGAGCCTTTTGCCACCTCCATCTCCTAGAAGCACAAGACTCGATCCTTCAAGCCAGGAGTCTCCTTCCAAGAGCAGATCTTTCAGAAAGTCAGAAGGTTTGAGTGGAGGCGATATCTATTCAAACTTGCATATGTACGCTGCATATAAGGTAACATTCTACCCTTCACGTTTTGTGACACATTTATGTAAGAAAAGATTATAGCTTTAGTTAGCACTTGGTTTTATTGATTCTTACTCCTTCATTATACAGATTCAGATGTTTAAAACACTAAAAATCATTGTGGAGGCTCTATACTACTTTTGCTTAAGTTTGATATAAGATCATTATATAGCCTGATAAATATCACATTGCAATCGCTGCTTGCATAACTTCGATTATATCACACTTGCATACAGTATGATATATATACCTATCAGGGACGCAGCTTATATATCTCTGTCCGAGACACATGTTGCTGTTTTTATTCTTTCGCCATCACAGAAACCTATTTTTCCTTGATCCCTACATTAATTCATCAGACTTGGGATTCATGAAAATCTAAAGTTTCATTCCCAAATTTTCACATGCATTTTTATTTGGGAATGTAGAATAAGACAAGCGTCAGCTTTGAAGCATTGGGAACAATATGCAATTCATATATGACAATAGCAGGATGTCTTAGAAGGAAAATATTGGAATTAATACAAGAATGTTATCAGAACATATTGTTTAGCTCTCAAGTAATAACTTTTGGGAAGAGTTGTATTATTTGGAGTGAGAAGCAAAATGATCATTACTGGTATGTATTTGTATTGCTACAGAGTGTCATAGCCAGAGACATCTGGTGCTAAAAGGAACATGAGACTGTTTTCTGTTCGTTAATAGTCAATTTGCAGATGGTTGAAGCTTACACTTCAATGACATTATGCTCCTTCATATGTCAAAAATACTACACTGTTGGAATTTTAAACAAGAACATCTACATATGTGGAATTCTTCTTCTGCACAAATTGCTCAGAAATGCATATTTTAGGCATGAATACATCCGAATTCTAGTTATCTTTGAGTTGGGGCCAGTCTTGATAGCAAACTTTGGGTATAGCAATCATTCTGTTGAAACTATCATTTTTGTGTATTATCAACAGTATGTAGGATCCAACGTAGGGTTTTGAAGTACTTGTTGACTTATGATGAATATCAGAACATATAAGATATGTGAGTATAAAATTGCAAACTGATGACAATGTGGTAATAATGTATCTAAAATACCTCTGACATAGATTCACTCCCATCCAGTTTCTTCATTTCAGTTGAAATTTAAAAAACCTGCATTTATGTTTTTACTTTTTATACTCCCTTGGTATGCATAATTCTTAAATATTAAATTTGTTAGGAATTGTTTCACCTGAAGATTTTTCATCACATTCTTCACCTTCTCTGTCCTTTGATATGCTCAGTCTAGAAATAATTGTGCTAATAAGGTGCAAAGTTCAACTAATGATCTTGCCTGGGTCCTTCTCATAATATTCATTTAGGGTCTCAAGGATGGTCGGGATGATTCTGGAAGGTTCTCTGCTTTGTCTTCTGGTGGTTCACCTAGGTATGCCTTTTCAAGAAGCTCAAGCCGATTCTCAATGCAGGATGATCTTGACGATACAGATTTCTCTTACCCATTTGCTGTGGATGATGTTGACACATCAGATTCTCATACAAGGTGATTCTCCATTCTGCTTATGATATGTTATATTCTTTTATTCTATTCACTGTCTTCACCTATCTGTTTGAACTTTATAATAGTGTAATTTATGGATCCCTTAAATTATTGTGGATAAATTGTGCAGTTGGCCACTTCTAATTAAGAGATATCATCATATATTATAAATTAAATTGACATGATAAATCAAATAAAGTATATAAATAAAAAAGATAAAATGAATTACGAGGCGAACCAAGCTAATTGTCTTATGATGTAGTTTTGGTCCTTGTGTGGGTTAAAATGGACACTCCCACACCCCAAGCATACAACTAGTGTGGTCCACTAGTTGACACATGATATAGAGACTTGTTTGTAGATCATTTCAGTGTTAAACCATATAATTATACATACACACATTCAAAAATATCAAAGAGGAAGAAAAGAAATATAAGGGAAGGTTGCTAGAGCCCTTCTATTCCTCTTGATTAGGAATTGTTTCAGTACAATATGGTAATAGATTGACTCTTCTTTTATAGAGTAAATATCCCTTAAAACCCCCATTCAATTAAGGTTCTGTCCTTAGAGTTGTGCCCTTTAAATAATAATTAAAAAAAATCAGAATTAAACTTATGAAAAAAATATATTTTAACTGTCTTATAAATATAAAGATTCTAACAATGTCTTCAACTATTATTCAACTTTGATTCCTTGATTCTATAGGAGGTATAGTCTTAATGTCGGTGTCCTTTTTTTCTGTTCTTTCTTTCAAATTCCTTTGTTTTTGATTGGGTATTTTACCCTCATATGCTTAAATGATAGCCTGATAAACAGTTGGCTTGTGTGTGAGATTTAGCATCTGATTGTTTCATATGCAATATACAGCCTAAGACTAAACTTCGAACTGTGTAAATTCTCAGATTGATTGCAATCATGCAATGAAGATGGACAGTGTATTACCAGATTTAATTGATTGCAATGTGGATGAATGCCTCATTAGCAGATTTTTTGAAGAAATCAAACTACTTTACTGGAAAAGTAGTTTTTTTTACTTTTGATTGCCCAGAAAGATTGGCAGGAGACCAAAAAACTGAAATCTAAAATTGACTGAGAAGAATTCTTCCATTTCTGAAAGGTTAAATTGAAGAAGATGGTCAGCACTTTCTTATTCTGACTTCAATCCTATTTTTAAAGACTAACCAAATGCGAAGGAAACAAGGATTTCACTGTTAGATTCATATAATTCACGAGTACTTCTAGCAATTAGCTGTATCACGATTTGGTTGTGCATCATAAGGAAAATCTCATTGCTAAACCTGTAGCGGTCTATCAGATCTGTAATGGATCAAAAAGATTGACTTCAACAAGAGATGTGTTTAGAAATATTTATTGTATTTTTCTAATCGATGTGTGGACCTTTTAAATTCATCTATACTTAAGGAGCTTAGTTTTGCTTGGCGATATAGGAACTAAGACAGACTGATATGCTTGTTCTGAGATGCCTTTAGGTATCATGCCTCACTGTATTCTAATCCCTCACTTTCTTCTTTTAGTTAAATTTTTGCTTGACAATTATCTGTTTGCTTCTTTCTAACTGCGAACTACATGAAGAACAAATAATTTGTTGAACTATAGTTGAAGCATGGAGTTTCCAACGAAGAAAAAGTTGCACTAATTCATTCTTCTTTCCATTAGTTTATCCATTTTGATATAACATTTTTGCTCCTTAGGATATTTAGGGGACATGTGGCGTAATTTGTGAAGCAACAGCCTGAATATAAGTGAATGTCTATCCATTAGCACATTTAACGCCGTGAGCATTACACGTAGATGTTCTCACCTTAGTATGAGTACTAGAGTTCAGTTTTACTCTGCACTCTGCCAAGTATGGGGATGAATCATGGAGCAGCAAGAGTAGGCTATTTATGAACCTTTAACATGCTGCAGGGATCAGGAAGCAAAGTTTTATAAACATAAGACTTCATGAATGCTATTAGATTGTAATACACTATTGTGCCAATTCCCTCAACAATTATTTTGGTTTATTTGAGAGAAAATATTGTCGATAACCAATTGTAGTCAAATGTTAAGTTACTTTGCGGGATTAGGAAGCAAAGTTTTATAAACATAAGACTTCATGAATGCTATTAGATTGTAATACACTATTGCGCCAATTCCCGCAACAATTATTTTGGTTTATTTGAGAGAAAATATTGTCGATAACCAATTGTAGTTAAATGTTAAGTTACTTTGTGGGATTATGAAGCAAAGTTTAATAAACATAAGGCTTCATGAATGCTATTAGATTGTAATACACTATTGTGCCAATTCCCTCAACAATTATTTTGGTTTATTTGCGAGAAAATATTGTCGATAACCAATTGTAGTTAAATGTTAAGTTACTTTGCGGGATTAGGAAGTAAACTTTTATAAACATAAGACTTCATGAATCAAATGAATGCTATTAGATTGTAATACACTATTGTACCAATTCCCTCAACAATTATTTTGGTTTATTTGAGAGAAAATATTGCCGATAACCTATTGTACCTCTTGTGGTGCCAAATTCTGTCAAAAGATGGTTAGTTTTCACCCTAGCTTGTTAAAGAAGTGAACATTCTAACCTGTTTTTGTGTTTGCTTCAGTGCAAGTACCTGTTTGTTAAAAATCCATCGCCTACATTGTATGTGTGACCTAATACAGATTCTCATGATTATTTGATCAACAGGAGCCCTGATGTTAAAGATACAGAATACTCTTCCTCCCATAAGTCCCAAAAGGCGGCAGTTGGAAGTCTTGTCCACATGTTAAAGACCGCACCTCCACTTCGCCAAGATCAGAACTGTTCATTGCAGTCTTCCGACTTAAATGGAGAAGTTAGCATGAATAGTTCCATCTTGTCTAGGAAAACAAGTGACGCATTGGAGGAACTCCAAACCTACAAAGAGATGAAGAACTTTCTTCTTTCCGACAGTGGGGCTATGACTAAGCTACAAGAATCTCTTCGACAGAAAAAGAGAAACAAAGAGTGATGATACTTAGCTGAATAATCAAACACTAATGAGACTACCCAGGAGCTAATTTTTACAAAGATACATACCGGCACGAAGGCCAGCGACTCAGAATGATGCCCATAAGATTTATTGTTGTACATATAGCAAGATTGTTTGTTGTTTGGAACCCTTAAAACTCTCTCCTAGAAAATTGCTTGTTTCAAACTGATTATTTACCTAATTATCAAGTGTCCCGCCGAGTGTTTCGCATCTGTAAATGCCTGTTTATCTTACCAACTCTGTGTCCATTTATTTATGGTGAATTTATATCTTGTGAAAAATGAGTGTTGAAGGATTTGTCATCACAATGATCATCTCTAGTGTCTTCTGTCATTACATAGATAATTCTGCTTATTGAATTTCTGTTTCTCTAGTTGGCTTGAGGTTGTGGCGAGCAAATCGAGTGGGTAGGGGGTGACTACTTTTTTCGAACCTAGGGTTAGAAGTGATTGGGGTTACGCCCGGTTTAAACCATCTTACTTGTTATGATCGAGTTGTTTAAAACTTTGACTATCGAATTTGCCTATCGAGTTACTTGTTATGATTGGGGTAAAAGAATTATTTTTAAACAAAGAAATTTGATGTGCTCAACTTAAAATGTTTGGAAGTTTAAAATGGCATAGATCAATAGAAATTTATGTTAATAAAAATTCTTGACATGTTTCAAAGTTTAAATTGGTATAAATCTATGATTCTTATAGTGATTTATAATTTAACTTTCAATGTTAAAATTAGCAAATGATGACAGAAAATATAATCACATGTTGACTTATAAAGATTTTTAGAAATTTCCAAAAGACTAGCTCTAAATTCTATTACAAGTTGACTTGTAATTCGAGTTACAACCATCAAATAACAAATTCCCAACAGTTTGCAACAAACAACAGTTATGTTTACATTTACATGACTCATTTTAACATGATGCATACAACAGGCTGACTCGTCTCACCACCGGGTTCTCGTCTAGCCAGGCAAAAAACATGGTTGAAACGCCCAGAATATGAGACAGTAGACACGACTCAGTGACGGCAGTATGGACATAGACACTGTGCTCAGCAACTGACATTTGTTGGGGGTGAAAGAACCTAACTCGAAATTTGGTCCTGGTGTTGAAGGTCCAATTACAGTTTCAGTATACGGGAATGGTCATTTGAGAGCTGCCCCCACCATGCGCCCCATTGCTTTTGAACCAGAAATATGAGATCCCTGTGGTGGCTGCTTGCCGAGCGAATTGCACCCTGCACACAAACCTCAGCTCCGCCCACAAAGTATTGCCTGCGACGTCTGTTTTGATGTATCTGTCATATCCATCAAGGTCTGACTGCGACACTACTTCGTAAGAGCTCTCATCAAAGTGTAGATGTGTTTCAGTGATGAGGAGCATTGGAGACTTTATGGTGAGATCTTTAGAAGAGATACACCTTTCAATTCTTTGCACTCTGAGGTGGTAGAAGTGTTGAACAGCCTGAAAAATTAATTACCAAGAATTGAAAATCTTTGTCATGTTATGATCGATCATGGAGCTTATGATAATAGTAAAGCATAGAATTCAAACATTTTTAAAGTGACAATACGAGTTATTGATGGAAATTAGTAACTTCTATTAATTACTAAAGAAAAGTTTCAAAGATGTATTAGTAAAAAAAGTTTGCAGAGCACATGATATCCCCACACTGTACTTCGTCGATTTTCCAACAAACAAAATATAATAGATGAAGGGAAAAAAACCATTTTAAAAAATGAAATAAATGATGTATGGCATAGAGTAATAAACTAACCTTCCACTGTGAAGAAGCTAAATGTACTCTTGGTCTGTTCACTTTGACGTATTGGTATGCAGCAGTTGGAGTCATTTGCTTATGTTGCACCTGTAAAACAGAGTTCCTATTATCTTCCTCACATTGAATATTAGACGATTAGTCCTTTTAAATTAGATTTATGCATACCAAGTAGCATAGCACAATGGTTGTACTGCGCCCTCGACCTGCTTTGCAGTGAACATATGTTATTTTCCCACTGTTGCTGTTCCCTTTTGGAAATTTGACATGGCAAAGAAGATTAACCGACCATCAAATGTAGAGGTAATGAAGGGAGGTTATTTGTATCACATATATAAAGGTCGAAGAAGAAAACATACTAGACATATTTAGCTAATGATGACCATTCATTAGCTAGTAGAGGTCATTGTCATGTAAGCTTGAATTTAGAAATACCACCATGCCATACATTACAAGCAATGCTAGAAGTTAACTACAACCTAAAACATTTCACATGCATAATTACTTTTAGTTTATAAACGCGATTAATAAATATGAAATGCAATTGTCAGAAAATGATTGAATGATCAGTATTGAAAGAAAGTCGCACCATTTCCTGACTAGATGGAAGAATTATTATTATCATTATTTTTTAAGAGAATTAAATAATTGATATGTTCATAGTAAGCATAAGATGGTGGGTACTTACTATGGATGAAGTCCACAGCTAGACATATGTCTCCAAGTGATGGAGCAAAGAGGTAATCTCTTGTGGGTATCAGCAAATGGTCAATCTCGTAGGCCTATTCCGAAGAACCAAAATAAATAAATAAATAAATAAATAACAAATGATACTTGAGCTCATCACATTAATAAGAGAAAAGATACGGGCAGGATCTATTACTCCTGACCAACAGAGAATGCTACATAAGAACAGTCAAAAGATCAAGAATAAAGCCTCTGTCCAATGGTAAAGATGCTCCATTATTACATGAATGAGAGGGGTGGGTGAAAAAGTCCCATCCAATCTTATAGGACCTAAAATTTGGATTATTTTGGTTTTGGGGTTGATGCATAGGCTAGAAATTTAATGTATTCAGATCATGATTTGGTTCAGGCTATCAAATTCAAAATGAAAATAAACTAAGCCAATAGCTATAACACATATATTTCATAGGTTGCATACATATTTCATTGCCTTACCCCAAAGGATAGAGAATTGATTTGGAATTAAATAATTAATCGAGAAGAACACCATGAAAATACTAGAAAATTTGGCAGAGAAATAAACTAAGAGTAAAGCACAAGCTAGTCTTTAGTAGCTCAAATCATGGGTCACCGGTAAACTAAATTTCCTACTGATGCTATTGATAAACCTCATGGAGGATATGGCTTCTATTTTCTGAAGTTAGTGGAAAGAACCAATCTAACTAGATCAATCACCAAGTTTATGACTAATAAAGTAGATCAATTTTCTAATTATTCAATCACAACCTTTCTATACAATAAATCTAGGTACATAGAAAAAATGACCCAAAGGAAAACTACTCACATGATATAAGGAACTAGGTACCAGTGTCTCATATGGCTCATTCAATGTAATGACTCCACCGACGCCAAGTTTCTTCAAGCGAGGAACATCACTAGGAAATGGAACAGCACCTAAGAGTATAAACTGAAACAGAAACTGTCAGTGTAACTAACTAATCGACAGGTTCAACAGAGTAGAATCAGTTAAAACCAAAAGGGGGAAAAGGCAACAAACAAATCTGATATGCATTACAATTCCAACACAAGAATCATGAAACCTTATCAGAACATTAGAGGCTAGAAATTATTATCCAAAAGTCAAAACTTCAGAATAATCTCCAGACATGCATTACGACTCAGCACAGTAAATCATGAAACGTCACTATTAAATAAATGGGGCTAGCAATTCTTATCCAAAAGTCAAAACTTCAGAATCATCTCCTGGCATTATGGCTGAGGCACAAGAAATCATGAAACATCATTAAAATATTTGAATCATTATCCAAAAGTCAAAACTTCAGACTAATTTTTTGTTTGTATCTCAAGAATTCTGACGGTTCAACTAATAAATTTGAAGTGGTCAAAGGAACTCCAATTATCCACAGCGATTGGTTGTTATAAAAGCATGTCAATAAAAAGAGAAAAATAGTTACATATTCTTTTGGAAACGGAAAGATAAACAAATTACAAGCAAGAAAATGATGATTCAAGGGGGAACAAACCTCATCGATTTGATCCCACCAATGGAACTGGGGTTCAATCATATTGCGCAGAACATTGTATCCAAGCGTGGGGTAAAAGAGAATCCGAGCCCCGATTCCCACCGCCGCTCTCTTCGCATCGAGAAACACAACCCTTTCGCCGCCGATCCCTGAAATCGACCTCTCCCCATCTCCTCCGCCCGCGCACTCCTCCTCTAAATCCTCGATACGCATAGCTCCAGATCCAATTCCTCGAAGACACGAGCGGAAACCGCCAATCAAGCGTCTAATTTCTCCACCCCAGTCGAGGACAAGGCCGTCGATCGCAAACCAACAGGACAAGGGGAAAGTGGATTTCCAGAACAAGAAACTCCCACCGTTGCCTGCCTGCGTGTGTTCGATTCGGAGGATGATGAGCAAATCGATCGGCTCCGCTGTCTCGATCCTTTCGCCTTTCCTGTTTTAAGAACTGCCGAACTGCTCTTCCCAACAACCGTTCCGTTCCGCCATCGACGTTAATATATGAGAGGTTCAGTAAATGTGCGTCGAGATTCGCGATAAAGTCAAATGGATGAAGCGCCGACGGTCGCGATGAGATTTCGAATTCGTCCGAGAGAGCATAACCACGGATACCGATTGCCTGTCAGTATCAACTCTCCATACACGAAAATGAACCTTTTCATTGGTTAATACCGTGGTTCGCATCAGGGCTGGTGCGCCGGAGTCAATGTTTTGAGTCTGGCGGAGAACACGGGAGCGAAGGCGGCGACTCTTGCGACTTGCGAGAGCGAAATCGAGCTGTGGGACTCGGTGGTGGATTTGGTCCACTCATAGAGATCGATCAGAAGCGGGGCCGCGGAGTCCTGCCAACGAGTGGACCCCATTGAGTAATGGGTCTCGAATGGGATATTTATTATCTTCCTCTTTTTTTTTCTTTGAGTTGTCCAATCGAACACATTGCTTGTTGGCTAAAAATTCGTAGTAAATAAGGTTTTTGTTGGGATTGGAAGGTAAATGGAATGGTTAAGCCATAGATTTGAATTTTCAAAAGAATTGTGAAAAAGATTGAATATGATCGCACCATTATTTTAATTTGCACGGTACAAACTGAAAGATGGAAAGGTATATATCTTGATATACATATCCTGTTATTTGTCCGATACTTTTTTACGATCGTGAGTCATATTTGAATTGGAGGGTCTTGTTAAAATTTATTCCTTTTTAATTTTTCTTTCTCTTTCATTTATAATAACTATTCTCTCTTTCATCTTACTTCATGACTATATAAGAATGCTGAATTATCTCTCAGACATCCATAGTTTGATTTCCAATTAAGACACATTTGTAGAAAATTTTTCTCCAAATGAGACTTAAAACTAAGGGACGCTAAGTTTCTGGGCCAGTCCGTGGAACCAGGCCGGCCACCTTCAGATATACTCAATGAGGCTAACTGGATTTATCATTTTTATTCTCTCTTTCATCTTGAATTAAAATAAAATTTTCATTCTCTCTCCTATGATTACATATAATAATCACTGTGGTACTGATTTTTAAAGATTGTGCAATTACTACATAATTATAGCAACTACTGTGTAGTAGCTATTACAATATAGTAATTATTGTGTATTAGTTGCTATAACATTGTAACAATTACTGTACTGTTGTAGCAGCTACTACTAGAGTCGTCAATTTGGGTTAACCCTATCAAGTAGGCTCGCTCTGCTAAATAATTTAAGCGAGTTGGTTGAATTTTATTAACTCAAGTCTGTCGCGAGCTGACCCACCTAGGTATGTGACGCTAAGGGTCAATTTACTACAGGCTTGGATTGGCTCACGGGTTGAGAAACTGATGTAAATAATATTTTATGTCAATTTATTATCATTTTTTATTATAATTTTGAAATAAAAAAATAGTATTTTTTTATTAAACATGAGTGTTTATCTAGATTTATTTAGATTTAAAATATTTATTTTTTTACATTGAATTGATAAAACCTTTTTAAAGTAAAATATTATAGGTATGAATTTTTTTTTAAATTTTTGATGGGCCCATAGTTTTGTCTGTCTAACCCGTAATCTATCTTGGATTGGATTGGATTGGATTGGATATTTTTTAACCCGTCAAGATGACTTATCAGCCTATCCTGTTCTACCAAATGGCTAGCCCCCCACGAACCGAACTGCTCACCACGAATTAGCCCATCCAACAGCTCTAGCTAGCTACTGCATCATTGTAGTAATTACTATACTATTGTAGTAATTATTGTATTATTATAGCAGCTACTACATCGTTATAACATCAGTACCATAATGAATATCGTATACAATTATACGAGAGAGAAAATAAAATTTTATTTTAGTTTACGAGGAAAAAAAGAAAAGTTATTGTACGTAGCTAAGAGAAGATTAAACAAATTAAATTTAGAGTTTTAGACCCTCTCAGGTCTCTCAAGTTAAATTTCACTCATGCATGGTCATGCTCGTCACCGTCACCGTCACCGTCACCGTCACCGTCACCGTCGTACAGCACCAGGCAACCTATCATTTCTCTACGTATCCATATCTTTCAATTTTTCATTGAAATAAAGTTCATCCAATAAATAAATATATGTATGTGAATTGATAGAGGATAGGAAAAAACAATACAAAGAGCCTAAAGTACACTTTTAATATAGAATAAATTATCTAATGAATTAAATAGGCACAAACAAACAAAATAAGTAAAAAAAAAAAAAAAATCAACCGAATCTTGTGTACATTGAAATGCATGAAACTAACGTTCTAAAAATTTATAAATTACAAATTAATACTTACATAACCTTATCGATTTTGTTTCCACTACGGATGGATACTTATTGTCAGAAGGATGATCACACAATCAGAGGGATCTCCGCAAGCCCACAAACTATAACCTTCTTTTGATCTTGGATATGTTGGTCTCCTGGATAGTTTTGATATGACCAACTTAGTTAGGTTAGGTCCTATGTGGGTCTAACCTTGTGATTAAGTGTGCAGGAACTTAGGATCACGAGAAGTCGAGCGAAAAACGCAACGGACGAGAAGGATGGCACGGGAGAGAGCCGATGGGCTCGGCGCATCTGTGGGACACGGGAGCTGAGGAAGAGTACACTGGTGGACGAGAAGAATGTATATGACGTCCGAGGGACGAGAAGTTGGAGAGGAAGCACGC
>JBAMIE010108673.1:0-16469 GCA_037177295.1 Kaempferia parviflora | reverse complement strand
AACTGGCCCAGGCAATAATTCTCACCGTATGTCTTGCAAAATTCCTGGAAACCTGACCCCATTTTATCGGCATATTTGGGGCCTAAGTCCAGAGGGCTGATGTAGACTGGCGGAGATGTAACAGACTTGTAGTCCTGCATTCATGCCTCAAAATGTCAAACATGGCCCTTTCTAATTACGTGTAGAAGCATTTGTCGATTATTTACCCGGATCTTAAAGAACACTTTTGTGTAAGCATATATATGAATCAAGTCTGCAGCAGCATCATGCCGACACTTCTTGCTACATGGAAGATTTCGCAACTCATCCCTCAACCTGGTAAAAGAAAGTACTTCAGTGAGAATGCAACTGTCGCAAAGTAATCAGGAAAACAATATTTGATTGCGCACAAAGACTTGCCATAATAAAGACTTGCGGATTGCATTCTCGATGTTATCGGAACCAGATGGATCATGGGCTTGAATCTTGGATTTTAGGTCGCTAAGTACATTTGGCTCTACATGAGGTGCCATGGAATGTAGCAAGTCCTCGACCAAGGAACCCTCCCCTTTCCAAAGGACTGAAACCATGCCTTCTGCTGTAAATTTTTCAATCGGAGGTGGCGCTTTCTTTGCATCCTTAAATGCACATCTCATAACATACTTTACCTGCATAGTCCAACAATGATCATATGTGTTGTAGATCAATTTGAGGGTAAAAAAAACATGATGACTAACAGCAGAGATGAGAGTTGCAATCTCTGAGAGAAGGCTCCTATGAGTTCTTAGATTCTGACGTGTAGAAATGACACTGACATAGATCAGTTTCAAAATGCTAGCATCATACTAAAATATAACTTCTTAGAGCTAAAACTAGCAAGCAACACTGTAACAAAGATCTCTAATATATGATCAAAAGGTTCCAAGGGTTTTCCAAAATGGCTAGGACATGTGTGAAGCGGCATTAAAGTTTAGATAAAAACAGCATTTAATAGAAATTAGTTCTAATCACCAGCAATAATTTGTTTAGGCATTCATCCACGAAAAGATTAAAGTATCCTTGAAGATAATACAAAATCATTTTCCCAAATCACATATTATTTGGTTCCATGTTTCTAGAAATTGGAATTTAATCTACCAGCATGTTTCCTTCAAGGGAAGAGGTATAGGAGAGAAAGATTAGGAAAAAGATAAATTTGATAATTTCTTTTGAAGGAGATAAAAAGTCGGAGGCTCCTTTCTCGTGTGTTATCTCATTTTGCTTCATCCATTGGTGCAGCACAAGAGCTAAGCCTCTCTCTTCAAATTTAGTCTTGGCACTCCATCAAGTTGACAATACTATTCATTGGCGGGTCCCGACCAGCCCCGATATTGCCATGAAAAGCAAAATTATAAGCATGCACAGCATAGGGATGATGGTGGTGGTGGTTGGCACTGCTCTTGTCAGATTGGGGAGTGAGAAGGTTGCCAAAAGGGGCCTGTCGAAGGTTCTGGTGAAATGACAATTGGATGACAAGAAGGAAGTCGGCAAGGAAGATGAGGATATAGATATAGATAGGCTTTTTCTTTGCCCTTCTAATTCATACCTCAAAGAGAACGAGAAAGAATGTCCTTTATGTTCCCTTAGAGAATTCCTCACTGTCCTTCCTCTTCTCTCTCATTCTCAACCCCTCCAACAATACACAGCCTAAAAAATTATCTTGGAAGGAAGTAACCACTTTGGCCATAGGTTAAGCTCATGGAATGACTTATTAACAACCAATGGAACACACATATACCTGAATAGGTTAAAAGGTGGCAATTTACCAATGAGAAAACAAAAAAAGAATACCTTATTAAGAGTGAGTGCAATATTCTGAAGCCTCGCATTATATACACCCTCAGCCTATATATTCAAAGAAAGGATTAGTACTCAGAAGGAAATCAGCAGAATAAACAGTAAAACAGAACTTCGATTTTGGCATGTACCTGTAACTCAGCATCGCTCTTCTCAACCTCAAGACATATATCTGAAAAAAATTTCCTCTTTTCCTCTAGGTTATGCTTTAAAATTTCATCCGGAAGTTTTTTCCTCTCAAAGTTGATAAACCTCACCTTCAATGATTTGGAACAGCAATTGTCAACTAATAAGCCAATACACATAGGAAAGAAATATGTGAGAGGTCAGAGAAACTACCAGATGAGCTGAGTAAGCAACAAGCCAATTAGGCAATCCGTCAAGCAAACAACGTCCCAGACCAGCCCTTGCTAGGTCATCATAATCATCTTGGGAGGCAAAATTGGAATCACAAGCCTCTAGCATTAGCTTATGGCGGTCTAACACTCCATGACAATCCTTCAAAACCTGATGCATATGGCGAATCAGTTAAACAAACAAAAGATACCAAACCATGAAAACCAGTTTAGACGTATCGCTGCATAGACATGGAATGTCATGCAGCAATGCCATGGTATAAATACAATTTAAATCCCACCATAAAAACATAGATCCAAAAAGAGTGAATGCTCTCAATAGATTATTGGCATGATTTATGGGATAAATGTATTTTAGAAAATCTAAAAAAAAATATGGCATGCAAGGCAATAGCAGCAGACCCCCATTGACCAAACATCACCTCAAAATCTGATCAATGACATAACTGGATCATTGCACATTTTCAGCATTACCTTCTCAAATGCTCCTTCTCCTGAAAGATTCAGATAGCTGCCTCTGCAAACTTGACTACCACACAAACAAACTGAGGATTCATATTCTTCCTTGCTCTGCACCAAATGAAAGTGTTAAATAGTCGAGATACTTTAATAGGACAAAATGTTTCTTTGGCATGATGCACACCTCTGTCACAGAGTTGTAATCAAAGGTGATTTCTTCACCATAACCAATTGGTCCTAGAGAATAAATACCAATCTGGTATTGACCATCAACAGCTGTAACTCTGTCTCACAATAATAAACAGTTAAAACAGACTTTTGAGACAACACCAGTGCAAGATTTCAGAATAAATATCACATCCACCACATAATAAAAATTAAGTTGAAAAAATAAGTAAAAAAAAAAACGAAGTAATCCTGTTAAGATTTGTTTGAACAACTAGTCCTAGCTACTTCATTCATAGCCCACAGAGAGAAGGCTACACATGGATATTAATCACATTAGAGAAAAATGAAAGATCAGTTAAAAATTTGTCTGTAATGACGAGCAAAAGTTATCTCCTATTAATAATTACATAGCCTAATACTTTTTTTTCTTTTTAACATGAAAAAATGCAAAGGAGAAATTCCCTGCATGCTAATGCCAACAAATGCATGAGCAACTTAAAAATTTCTTATAAAGAAGATATTTATATCAGGCCAACCGTTATACAAGTCAAAAGGGGTATTAACAAAGTTAGATGAAATGTAAAAAAAAATCCAGACATGGGACATCTTGCATAATTCTAAAGATTGTCCTTGATATTAATAAAAAGGTTGCTATTAACAAAAAGATTGCACGTCATTCAGTGTGTTGAGCTGAATTCTAAAATTTTGAGTGATTGTACATGAGATGTGGGGACTTGGAGCATGCTAAGTGGTTGTTCAACCAGATGTTGAAGAGTGTGATAACATGAAATGTGAGAATATTAAGACTTGGCATCCATGATTTTGGAGTTCTACACACTAAAAAAACAAAATGACCTTTCTATTGATGAAAGGCTTTATACAAAGCAAAAAAGGGCAGGAAAAGATCCATACAGCTAGACCAAATAATGGGACATATGACTGATTTCGTGAAGGTTGCTACAGCAAACAACAACAAGAATAAAAGATGTAAGTGTCAGAACAAGTCCACATGATCATAACCAACTCCCTTTTTATCTAAGACAGAAGCAATTTTACTAATTTTCTTTCCCTGAAACTATGGAGTCCACTAGAAATCCTTGATTTTCTTAGGATAACAAAAATTCAAATGCAATTAAAAATATAATCTACAAATACGACCAACATTTAAAAGTACAGGCTTAATTCTGAACTTCATGATCTGTCAGATTGGTGCATTTCATGTCACATATCATACCAATCTAACCATATCAACAAAAATTAACCTAAAAAACAATCCTATTTTTCATGGCGTTATTTGCTAACCTAGCATATGGAATGCAGTTTTTTAACCAGCTAATCATGCTGATAATTAATAATAGTACTTTTTAAAACATAGATAGGCAGCTGGAGGAAGGGCTATAAGATATGGCTTACTTTGCTTCACAATTAGGTCGGCATGAGTGACAAATTCTGCTTGCATAATTTGCTTTGTGCATAGCATCAACAATAACAAGATCATACCCATCACGATCACCCTATTATATAAAAATAGAAATTAGCTATTTTGAATGAAATGCGACAAGCTAGTATTTAGCTTGAAAATGCATGTTAAGCAAATACCACCTTCGGTCTCTCCAGATATATGTTGTAAAATTCAGGTGCTGGTTCTTGACTATTTTTCTGCAAGGACCGTATACCATCTTGCTTTTCATACCATTTCCAGGCTGGATAAACCTGAATTTAAACAAAATGAAACATCTCAGCTTGAGCAGCGAGATTCAAGTACAAATTGCCAGTGCTGCCCAACAATTCATATTTGAGTAGAAACACAGTAACAAGGTACATTGTATTACTATATCTGATTGCTATGATTTAGTTCCAAAATTTTCATTTCCACTGCACGATCATTTTCTCTGTAGCATTATGAAACGAAGGTTTATTTGTAGTCACCAAAATAAAAGAGTTGCATTATGTAGAACATTGTTATATTATCTAAAGACAAGCACAGATTTGAATTATTTAAACATACCAAGTCTTTTACCAATTGCATGTGAAACTAAACCAAGTGACCCAGATTATCATGTCTTTGACCATGATCCTTTCTGATATAGAATATGGATAATTGTGAACACTTAAAAGTGATCTACAGACATTCGCCACACTAATTTATGATATAACTTACAAAATGATACTGCTATGTAAAAGAAGAAAATTAGAAAAGTAGTACCTCTCCTAAGAACTCAACAACAAAATCATCTTGCTCAAATCCTTCCTTCTTATTACAGACAACACCAAGGCCCTGATAGAACAAATGAAAATGCCAAGATTATCAAAATGGCAACCACATCGAATACGGTCCTACCTAGTATCGTGCAGCTGATTTGGAAGAAATACCTTTCTATAAGCAACATAATTATCATCAGGGCGGCTCCTTATAGCCTTTAGGATGGCCTGGCACATTTTCAGTGTTCGTCTATCACCTCCTTCTGCATTCATTTGCATTTCTTCTAAAACAGGTCGTAAAGGATAAACCATTGGAGTGTTACCAGCACCGGTGAATTGTCTGACTTGCTTATTCAATGTCTGGAGAAGAGACTGGCAGAAAAGTGCACGTGGCATTAAGAATTCAATAAAGCAACAATATAAGGGAAAGAAGACTCTAAATGTAAACCATATACATTCACCAGACCTCTTCTATAAATTTATGTCTATCTGTAAGAACCCATTCTGGTTCGTCTGGCATAGAATCCAAGAGGAGGTTATGAGTATAAGGATCTATTCCATATACTTCTTGCTCTATGACTTCAACTCCAAGAGATTTCCTGGGTTTGTATTCCTTAACCTCAGGAATTTGCATATCTGACTCCTCAATACCATTCTTTTGGACTAATAGTTTCTCAGAATAATCATCAGGTAATGCAACTTGCATTTTCCTTTGTACTTCCTCCTCATCTGCTACAAGAAGATATTTGTCAATGATCTCATACTTTCTGGTAACAGGAGGAACAAAACCAGCTTTAGTCATGCGAGCACCCCATTCCCGGTCATCTATTGCCACTGACTCAATGGACTCCAATTTGCAGAACTCATCTCCTCTTGATTCCCATGTTGAATTTCCTGAATGAACTTCCATGTCACTTTCTGTATCAGAAGCAGTACTTTCATCTTCAACCCTTTCATCTTCATCAGAGAAATCATTTTCATGCTCTTCTGATGTTTCACTTTCAGAATCCATTGCTCTCTGCTTTAGTTTGGAGAGACTCCTCTTAATTTCACCCAAAGTTCTGCTTTGTTTCTTTTTGTATTTTTCAGATATATATGCTCCTGCATCAGAATTGTCTTTGCCTGCCTTTCCCATCTCATCTCTTTCACTGATCAACCTTGGGTTGTCCAACTTCTTTATCAATTGAAGGAAGGAAATGATAATCTTTTTCATGTCTCCATCATTCCGTCTATTTGATCTATGGAAATGTTCATTGTTCAGTTAAAATCTAACAGAATAAACTAAGCAGACTAAATCTGAAACATGTAATTAATAGCTACCGAGATTGACATAATGAGAAAGTCATAAAAATGTTTAATGCTTCACAACTGGTAAAAAAAAACCACTATCTTACTTAAACACATCGTGGCACATCCGACTAATATCATCCTTGATAGAGCTCAAACCATGTCGAACATAATAGCCACTTCTCATCCTATCTTCAATTTTTGAAATCTGAAACAAAAATCAAACACTCATATGATGTGGAAACATAATCCATTTACAGGCAAAATATGTTTATGGCAGGTATCAAAAAGAAAGATAATAAAATAAAATGCAAGAATCTAGGAAATACTTTGGGCATAAAGATTTCGGACTTGCTCCCTCTTATGATGCTCCTCAAACTATTGGCAATAAATTCCTCTATCTTTTTATAGCTATTCTCAGATTTTCTATGCAACCAGCGTCTCATCTGTGCATCCCTAGATAGAAGTTCTGAAGACCTTCTAGCATCAAGTAGCTTGGGTCGCTTGTAAAAACCTTGCTTGAACTGAAGGCCTGAAATATTGTTTCTATTGAAGGAATTAGGCTCGTCAATGGCAAAATTTCCTATATCATCAGAATCATCCAGATAACCATTCAACAACTGGTACGTTCTTGACAATGAGTAATTAATTTCTGTTATCTGCCTTAGGCTTCTTGTTTTTGAATAAGATTCCTCGAAATTTTTACTTTTAGATGAACCTGATCTTCTTATCCACATAATGTTTGGATACTTAATTTTTAGTTCTTTAAACTGACAGCATCCACTGATGTCAACAAAAGATATGTGTGGAAACAGCTGGAGGACCTCTTCAACAGCACTGGCAGTAACATTGACGCAGTCCATTAAGCTGATGGACATAAGGTTTTTCTTGTCACAACCACCCTGTGAGGCCATCTAAAATTAGTATTTACCAATTATATAAACCAGGTTAGTTTAAATAAACTGTAAGTAAACATACCATAAGCAAGTGGAAGATAGCATCTGTGCACTTTGGTCCAACAGCAGATAAATCAACATGTTTGCAAATATTTCTGTAAAAATTTACCAATGTATTCCAATGTCTACATGTTGAAGCAGAGTAGACAAGAGACTTCATATCACTCTTTAGGAAGTGAAAGATCCTAGCAAGAATGCGCTCATTCAATAGACCCCAGCTTTCATTCTCTGCCTGTGAAGTAGTAACAAGATCTGCAAAGACATCACATTCGCCACATAACTCCTCAAATGAGCAGTCAAGCTTCTCACTGGGAATTACAGCCTCCCCCATTTCAGAGTCCTCATCACTATCTCCAATGAGCAATCGAGCTCTTTTTCCATCACGATACAACAAATCCTCTGCATAAGAGCATAGGATAAGTAAAAAAAATCAGGAGCTAAGTAAAGCCATTGGATTCTATTCATTCAAGGAACAAAATAAACAGAGACCGATACCATATGTAGGAACAAGTTAAACCAGAGACCAGTACCATATGAAGGAACAAGTAAACTACCACAGGGTATACCATATGTAGGAAAAGGTAAATCATGATTAGTCTCCTCGTATGTAAATAACACACCAATCAAATCACTGTAAAGCAGAAATATTGACCGCCCAATTTATAAAAAAAAATAAAGAAAGAAAATGCACAGCCATAAAAGAATCAGTGTGACTAAGAGGTGGATCCTCATGTGTTTTACAAGTCCTTTGCAGCATAGTTGCCGAAAGAACTAGTCCAAATCAGGATGCACAAGGTATTCCTAGATCTACCAATGAATCAGACAAGTTTGAGGCATGCTAGAATAAAGTTAGAAATGGCCAGAAGTACCTCATATCTAACAGATTCTGCTTGAAGTACAAGAATGCACAAGCTGTCGTTGATGTGTTTTTTTATTTTTGTTAGTTATTTTTCTTTTTGAAGGCTTGGTGAGAGCAGTACTCTGAGACAGTTGAAGGGAGCATACACAAATTGCTGTGATGAAAATTCACCATTGAGATTGATAATTGACAGAGCTAAATGCAGATGTGACAGAATTTAACAGTGTAGCTCCAACAAAGATCGAGGATAAGCAGTTAAGGAATGTTCAAGCACTTGATGCTGAGGCGAACAAGGGTACTAAATAATTTTAGGATTAAGGTATGAACTAATGAATTAGACTTTACTCGTAGAAAGTATTAAGAACCAAAAGAGGGAAGGAGAAATGGTACAAGGAACTAGGCAAAGATGGTATTTCATAAGGTCCAGCAGTTAGAAATGCTTGAATCTGCCAGAGGCTTAGCTAATGTGAATAAGATGGAAGTGGAACTGACAAGATATTAGACCAACTTGTGAAAGTTTCTTGAATCAAGCAAAATTGCTACAACATTGATCGCATTATGCTGTTAGATGGGACCAATGGAAATTAAAATCTTTGTCAAAAATTACAGTAGTTTCTATACTTGCATTCAAAAGAAAATAGGTCTCCACCAATGTTGTTGTGGAGCAAGGGTTGTGGAGCAAGGGTGAGTCTCGACGTTGGAACCTGATATATTGAAGGTGGAGAAGTCTCGACCAACAATGTCACAGAGGAAGAGTGAATTAGTTATTTATAAAACCTATCTTCTTGGTGGGAAATGGAGACGAAAACACAGCAGGTGAAGAAAACATCAAGCAAGTAATATTGTAAAGTAGTATATAGTATATTAGTATGTAGTGCATATGTTGGCTTTGGCTGCCATGAAACACTAGAAGTAGGTAGGCAAGAGTAAGTGAAAAGGGGATTATAGAGTATTTTAATATATACAATACACATTACTTAACAAATACACCTAACACAAATATTTTCACAACTCAGATTATTAGGTTTTAGTTAATACAAAATAGAAATGGCGTCTCTATACAAAATAAATTCTCTGAATAATTAATATATTAAAATAATAAAGAAAATGTTACAAAATATCATATATCCAGAATTTTAAAAACTCACAGAAAATTTATAAAATTTGAAAATTATATATTTAATAGCACTAATAGCTGAATAAGTATTGGAATAATAAATATGTTTTAAAAAAAGCAATGCAATTCAAAATACATAATGTTTCTATGTGCTTCTATGAGGTGAGATTACTAGTATGTTCATTCCTAGCACTAAATAAAACAAATACAATATAATATTAAACATATAAAAATTATGGAATTGAAGGTAGTTTTATCACCAACTTTAATTATGGCTAATATTTATTCGTCATAATAAAGCATTGGATGATATGCAAGCTTGGATTAGTTAACAATCTCTATCATTGTATTCACGTTATGATTATAAATTTCAACTAATTTTAGCAACTGGTTTCCTGATCAATCCTATCAATGTGGTATTCAACTTTTATCATTGGTCACTTATAATACATGTATATTGGTGATAGTGTGTGCATGCATATAAAGTGCCTAATGTCTTAATAGCAATGGGAGTTCAATACATGCTCAGATGTATTTGGAATTGTACAGAATAGAGAACAGAGGATGAGCATACCATCCAAAGGATTAATGAGAAACAAACCTGATTTCCAGATAGCATCCCTTGACAAATCATGCGCTAAAACAGCAGAGCTTTTTGTGATAGATGAGTTAAATGGAAAATGTTTATCCATTTCCCTCTTTGGTTGCTTCGCAATTATCCACGGATCCAAAACCTCATTGATAGCAGCAGCAAACTCCCGGTTCTTATATGACCTCATGACAAGTTCATGCAGCTTACCACGTGTAAACCCAACAAACTGAGGATGCGAGCTATGAAGTGAATGAGAAGCACTACTAACACTTTTTAGAAAGGACTGATCAAGAGTAGAACAACCTTTTTCGGCAGATGTGCCTGCCCCATCTTCAGTATTTATAGTTTTGGAAAACTTCAGTTTTTTAGTAATTGGTAGCCAAGTATTGTCATTCTTCCTAAAGACACTGCTATGCTCCAATATGGTACCTCTACCAACTAACTCTTGCAATTCCAAATATGAGAAAGGTCCATGTTCACAGCCTGCGCCATCTAGATAGAACCAATCACCCGCATCAATAGATAAATCATCGACAGTACAAATCCGATCCCTGGGAACATTGAGCACAGTCTGGCATCGTTGCAGAATTTGTAGGTCATGTTCATGCGACTTCTTTGACCGAGAGGAACCTTCGCGAAGAGAATTCCTTTCGCTACTAGAGTGTGATCGCGAAGATCTTGAAGGGTGCAGTTCAATGCTTTTAACCTTTCCAGAAGGTTCTGAAGAAACATGATCCTTTACAACACAGGTATTTATCCGGACAACAGGAAGAATTATACCCTTCATACCCCTAGGAGGCAAAGGTTTAGTTTGGACTGATCTGCTACTAACTACATTTTTACTTTGATCATTGTTGTTATCACTATTATCATCTGCTGATGAAAAACTCCAAACTGGCAGATCAAGCCTTTTACTCCGGGAAGGATAATAAAGATCTTCCTTCCTTTGCCGACGAGGATCCTCAATCCCAGACTTTGCCATCTGACAAAGAGGATAACCTTCATTGATGACAAGTTTCCGTCTGTAAGATCTCTCAAGATTAACATCATCATTCCTCTTCCAGTCACCACCTTTGCAAGACCACCTCCCAGCAAACCAATCACTATGGCTACCACCAGGAACAAAATGATCCATCTCAGAAGATGCAAAAACTGGCCTGATTTCAGTAGCTCCTGTTGAGAAGTTTTCTTGATCTCTAACAACTTCATTTCGTGGATATGTGAATGGCGTTTGAGCCTTGAATCTTGAGAAACCTACAAGCCACGCATAGAAAATAAAAATAATGAAATGAATAAATCAAACATGAAGAGACAGTCTACTTATTGCAGTTTGGAAGTCATTAGTCTTCCAAGAAATTCAGAGTCAAAAGTGAAAAGGAAACATATTCTGCTAACAATAAAAAACTTCAACAATGAGAGAACATTTTCCCATCTTCCAACATCAGCTCTCCCTTTATTTTGTCAAAATAGACGTGAATACCTTCAGATTGACCCCAGTTCTCCCAGTCCACATGCTCAAATGACGCATTCAGAGCTTCTGCAAGATTGTGAAATTTGAAATTTCACAAGACAGAAATAAAATTAGGATCAACCTTTAACATAAAATGGTATTTTATCACCACTTATAAAAGAAAGATATTTGACCAGCTTGAATCTGTTCTAGTATAAATTTTTCTTGTTTTAAATAAATAGAATATGAATAGGGATTTGCAAAGATAGGTGTGCAAAGATAGGCCTAACCTTGCATTTATAAATAAAGGTTTTGTAGATGAAATTAAAAAAAAAACAGAATAATAAAATTACCTCCAATAATCTCGAGCTCCTTTCCATCTATAATACTGTATCCATCCAACAACAATTTCACCCTCTCATCTATATGATAATCTTGGATAAATTCTGGTAAAATTGAAGGTTCATCTGTAAGAAGTTCCTGTTGCAGAGGCATAGAACTGGATGTTTCCTGATAAAGAACTGCAGAGTCAACTAACAAATTCCCTGGGGCTTCTGGAGGATTTACCATCTGGGTTACCACATCAGAAACAATGGAGGGAATGTTCAACGGCGCCAAGGGGGAAACTGCATTCTCAACAGTAACCCATCTATCACTGTCAGCATGCTTTATCAGATGATCAGAAAGGAGGACTCCGTCATCCACTAGCTGTTTGAGATCAACCAGTTTCGAGGGCCCTTGTTCAGTACCAAAATGATCAAGATAGAACCATTTCCACGCGTCAATATCAGATGAGATGGGGTCACGTGGTGGAGTATCTGATATATCCATATCCTCTTCCATTGATGATGGATCTTCAAAACCTCCTGGTGCAGAAGGTGGTGGTGGAGGAAGAGCAGGTGGAGGAGGAGGAGGAGGTAGTGGCAGAGGCGGCAGAGGCGGAATTTCACTAGACTGCCTATTTGAATTATGTAACAGCTTTTCCTTGAAGAGTTTATCAACACTACTTCTGTCTGCATGACTCTTATTTGACTTACCATTAGTAATATCTTTTTCACCATGATCCTTTCCTCCCACTTTATCATCATTTCTGCTGGATTGATACTTTTCACTGACTTTATTTTTTCTGCTTGATTCTCGGTGATCTGCAGAATGCCGGACATCATGTGTATTTGGTGACCGCGCTGAGTGCACTGGAGTTCGGTCTCTGTGATCCTGGTGACGAACTCGTAGACGTGGAGATCTATTTGAACGACTTGGAGTACGATCCCTACGATCAAAGTGGCGACTCTTCTCGAGTGGGGACCGGTTGGTGCGTCGAGGACTAAGGTCTTTGCTATTAGAGAAGCTGCTGCGCTCTTTTGGTGACTTCTCAGAATGGCCTGGACTGTGGCGATCATGGGTACCTCCAGAAGAAAAAGATGGATCAGTGAATCTAGAAGATGAATACTTGCTGGAAGATAAGACCTTAAATGCAGAGGAGGATTCAGTTCTACGGCATCTCTCAGAATTAGCAGAACTAGTCCTTGATCCTGAATGATCAGGCAAATTAGAATGGTGCCTATCATGCTTAGCCTCGCCTGATGATTTCCTAGCATCCCTATCAGAGACACTGCCATCCCATCTGGATGATGATCGCTTCCTGGAGTCAGCATCACTTGTGTGTCTATCACTTCTCCGGTGACTGTTCTCTGGGGAAAAATCCCGGGCATGCTTCCTCAATCTCTCCTGTACATCATTTTTGTCCTTGTCCAACTTCCTTCCTCTGCTGGACTGAGTCTGTGTCTTCTCCGGTTCTGCTGTTCTCTTCCATTTATCTGGAACAAACTCCCCTCTTTCCAGCTCTATTTTACTCCGTCGATCTGAAATAACTTCTCTTGCCGCCTCATCTCTCTTTCGTCTCTCTCCCACCTCAACGTCACTTTTCCGTGCTTTCCTAGGAACAAACTCCCCCTTCTCCACTTCGCCATTTCGGAGCTCCTCCTTTTCCAATTCTCCATTAAGGAACTCCCCTTCCTCCAACTCCCCTTTCCGATGTCTCTCCAGTACAAGCTCTCCTTTCTCCAACTCCACCTTCTTCACCTTCTTATCCAGCTTCAGTTCTTTTTCACCACCATACTCACCTTTCTTCTCGACATCATCTTTCCTCTCGCCATTCCTCGAGCTCTTCTCGGCCCTAAAGGAATTCGAAGAAACCGCATATTTGCCCCCACAGAGTGACTCCGGAATCGGGAAGCGATCCATGATACGCTGCGAGGGTGCACACGCGACTCCCCCCTCTCCCATGGAACTCCCCCGGAACCCTAGATGGGGGTCCAGAGCCAGACCCGCGCAGCCAAAACCCTACCCTCGGACTGCTCCGGGGCTCTCCACGCTCATCTCCAGGTCACCACTGTCTTCTCCTGTGCTCCAAGATCGAAACCCTAACTCAGAAGAAAAAGCAAATTTTTTCAGCCACATCAGGTCAGACACTAATCGAGCGCCAAGAGCGAAAACAATGCAAGAATTCCAACAGGCCGGAACCGGTAACCTAAATTCCGCGCCGAAAGACCCTACAATTCAAGAATAAAGAAAATTTTCCAGGGAGAATAACCGCGGGGGAGCGCACCGGCAGGAGATCGATAGGACAGAGTCGTCGACACGGGGATCTGAGGACGAGGTGGGGCCGAATCGAGGTGCTCGCCCTCCCTTCCGCCGGAGCTTCCGCTTGCGGTGGCTTCCGGCGCCCTACTTCGCCGCTACCTCGTTGGCTCGGCCGCTCTCGCTTTGTCGCACACGCTCCCTCGCGAAGGGGGAGAAGACGAGAG
Organism: Kaempferia parviflora; assembly: GCA_037177295.1. NCBI lineage: Eukaryota > Viridiplantae > Streptophyta > Magnoliopsida > Zingiberales > Zingiberaceae > Kaempferia > Kaempferia parviflora. The sequence goes on along the minus strand of JBAMIE010108673.1, from coordinate 2,401 downwards.
AATTACGATGCGTTTATTTTTCGTGTTCCGCTTTGATAAACTTTTATATACAACACCAGGAAGCCAGATACCGGTATGCGGTAAGCCTACCGCGTATACTCGTATAAAATCGTTCGAAATATCGGGGTGACTTGGCCCGGCCGGGTCGAGTTCGGTCATATTTTGAGGAATTTAATTAGATTTTAATTTTCTCCATCAATTTCCATTCCTAAAAATGATATTCCATATAAAAAAAATATCTATATTAGTTTTAAAAAATTATAGAAATCTTAATCCAAGACATTTCGATGGAATTTAAAGTGTAAATTCTCCATACCTCTTATTTTCACTTTTACTTTCACATTAGTTGTGTTTTAATTTTTTTTTACCTTTCGGTCCATTGAGTTCGATCTCATAGAAATTTTTTAAGTAAATCCAGAAATACTATCCACGGACACTATAGAAATCCAACATTTTAAGTTTATCATTCTATAGAAGAAAAATATTCTACAGTATACCACAATAAGAATCAAATCGTAAATGTTTGAGAGACTACATAAGAAATTTGGATTTTACGAGAGCAATGAACGATAAGAACACAACGTTTTATAAAAAAATAATACAACCAACGTATAAATCTTGTTTACAAATACTTTTAGAAAAGGTAAATCCGTTATTTAACGGAGAGAGATTCATGCAGGTATATAAGTAGAAGGTGAATGGTGAGGTAAACTCTTGATCGTCAGTTCTTGAGAATCAATCCTAAACATTTCGTTAGAAATATTATACCTTCATCGTCTGTGCTACGCCCTCAGGCTATTTAGAAATACCTTTAAGTTTCTATCAAGCGATGATCAATAATAAAATATAAGAAAATTGAAATGATGCATAAAATAATTATTTTTTCCCTGGTTTAGGAACATTTTAGCAGTTATTCATATTGTTAATTTTATCTAATATAATAATATAGTTAAAGATAAAATAATAAAATAAAATAAAAAATTATAAGATAATTTAAAGTTGTATAGACAAAATTAAGACCTAAATTCAAATCTTAGGTAAGGCATAAAAGTTTTGTTGTTGAATATAAACTAATGATTATACCATCTTATTATCGGAATATAAGGAAACATATATATTCAATTTGAAATTACAGAATTAAAATGAAGATTTAATTTTATTAAGATGCCTTGTCAAGTTGTTCGACAGAGAAGATCAAAAGTTAGCTTGATTGCTCAAGTGTCGAGTGTAGAGTTGCCGACTATCAAACTTTCGAGTGGACTTTCTGAGTCCGAATGAGACATCATCGGGCAAACACCAAATGCTCCCGAGTGCTATAAGGTTCGACCCGCTCAAGTATTAAGTGCTTCACGAGCCAAGTGGGAAGTTGAGTTCGAGTTCAAGTCAAGAAGCCAAGAGTCGAGTTGGGACGTCATATGCCCGAATGCCTAAGTCCGAGTAGGAAATTAAGACATTGAAGCCTCCGTTTTGACATTGTTTCTTTAAAATAGAGTAGTCCCCTTTGGCGAGGTTACATTGGACGTCTGTTTCCAAGATACAACGACACAACCAGATATACAACCACAATAAGTGATCCAATCTTCAGTGATATATCCTGGTCTTCAAAATAGTACTTCAGTGATATCGAAAATGACTGATTTGTTTCAGATTCAGCTTTCTAGTAACCAACCAAGTTTGCATCCTGTTTGATCGGCCACACATCACTAACAAGCTTCCTCGGTCTTGCTCCATCGATTGTCCAACCTTTAAAACCTATCGTAAGATCCTACAATTTAGCATTTTGACAGTAGAGTTACTTCAATTTCGTAGTTGCTAAGCTTGTGCCGATGAATCGTCCTCTCTTCTCTACCAATCACACAGCTATCAAGTCGCTATAATAGATGTTAAACTGGATCATAAGCCGTTATGATCCTACAATTTAGGGAGCATGTAACTAGGGTTCAGTTTTATAGTCATTAAGTTTGTGTCAATGTATCAGCCTCTCTAAGACAGCACATAACAACCTTTCTCGGCCTTGCTCAATCAATCGCCCGGCTATCGTAAATGTTAAACGAGACCGTAAGAAGATCCTATACAATTTAGCATTTAGACAGTAGAGATTCATAAAAGGATCATGTAACTAAGGTTCAGTTTTCTACAACTTAGTACTTTGGCATAACAACCTTTCTCGGCCTTGCTCTATCAGTCGTGTAGCTATCGAATCACTCAAACAGATGCTAAACTGGATCATAAGGTCGTAACATCCTACAATTTAGTATTTAAGCAGTAGAGATACATCAAAAGGATCATGTAAGTAAGGTTCAGTTTTCTATGACTTAGTATTTTGACATAACAACCGTTCTCGGACTTGCTCTATCAGTCGTGCAGCTATCGAATCACTCAAATAGATGCTAAACTGGAT
>JBAMIE010108570.1:0-16469 GCA_037177295.1 Kaempferia parviflora | reverse complement strand
GAAATGGCCTATAAAAGATGTTTTCGGCAGAAGCTTCAACACGACAATCCGAACAAGTTTCGTTCAAGCGCTCTGCTTCGAAAATGACTCTACGACGCTGAAAAATTGCTCCGACGATCTAGAAGTCTAATTTTGAATTTGTCGTCGATAATTTTATTTTTAGTTCTATCATTGTACTTCAAATTGTAATATCTTCGAAATCATAGAATTGTCCAACGAAAGCACTCAGGTGCAGCCTTCGAGTAGGAGTCGAAGTCGGCTCCGAACGAAATAAATCACTATGTCTATTTTAATTTTCCACTACGTTTCACTCTGATTTGCAAATGATATTTACCCCCTTTCCACTACTCAACTCTGATTTCTTGATTGATATTATACACTTTGCTCACTATAATAACTCCAACTTTCAATTTGACCATGCATGTTAAATAATCTAGATATACAGATATTACCCCCACTAATCCTTAAAGTTGATTTATCTACCGAATAAATTCAAAATATAAATTATAATAAATTCAAAACGCAAGTTATACATGTTCAAAAATAAACTTTCAAAATATTCACTCATTTAAAATTAAAATTCTAATCTTTTTATTTTTTTTAAGAGTGTTGTACCACTACATTACACCATAAAGACAAAAATATTAAGAGCTTTTTTTTTTATAAATAAAATAAAATATCTACCTATAAAATTCTCAAACCAACAAAATTTAATAATTAATTTAAGGTTAAAAAAAACTTCTTGCCCATGGAATAAAGTTTAGCTCATACAAACCAAAGTGATAAACAAAATGTCTCTTTCGTAATGATCAAAACAAAGGTGCTTGTGATGGTTTTGAGAACAAGCAACAGCCTTTTTACTTTTAACTTTTCACTCAGTTTAATAGAACTACATTTCTAAGCCACCAATAATTGAGGTATTCAAGTTACAGATCGCCATACTATACAACAGAAACTAACTTCACTGGACAAGTGTGCAACATACACAATCGAATCAGAGATCCTCGCTCAAATCATTGATACATCACGGTTTGAGCCCAAACGACAAAAAGCCTTGCTAAAATCGTAGTACCACGTAGTGAGTTGATTCGCTCTTTAGATATCCTGAATCGGTGCGGTGTTGCTTCTAGTATTTCAATCTGGATATCTTCGTTGATCTCGCACAGCTCAGTTTGGAACTTCTTGTGCCACTGTCAATAATGTGATATGTGAGGAACATTGTAGAGACGAAAGTATTTCAAGTTATTGCTGCCAAGCCAATGGTGCCATCTTCCTCAATGTTGGGTCCAGAGTTTGAAGCTGAACTCCTTGTTCTAGCTGAAAAATGTGAATAAAGCAAAGGGCACCTGAAAGAATTAATTCACTTGTCTACAAGGAAATGCCAGAACCACAATAGTTGAAATAATATTGATTCAATTGAAGATTATTTTGTACTTGTACTCTCTCGTGCAAGAGATATCAAATGATGAATCAAACAACAAATTCTAATATGAACACAGTAGTAAAAAGTAAAGAAAAATGGAAACCAAAGCTCGCTGTCCTAAAGCAAGGATTCGACACTTTGGAGTCAGTTGATTCTGATCTTTTACCCTAAGGATAGAATTAATGTTACCTTTACTGCTGACCATTTCAATGTTCAGCATCCTAAAGTAGACAGACATGAAAATATGGAAGAAAATAATAAGGAAGAACATGTAGAGAAATCTTCACTACTTTTGACTTCTGAAAGGCACTCATTGGATTATGGTTGTATCTTTTGCAAGAATGGTATTCTTTTAATAATAAGAAATTACAACAGAAATACAATTGAAAATTGTCCCATACGACAAAAATAGAGCATAGCAAGAGATTTGGAAAAGAAAAAAAAAGTTCACCTGTAACGTTTGTTATGATGTTTGTGGTCCTTAGGGCAGCAAGAGCTCTCAATTTATTTCCAGTAGCTGATAGAAGCAAGCCCTTAAGGAGTTGTTTTTGTTCTTTAGGGCTAGTAGTTTTAGTCAGAGCATCATCAAAAGCAAGCAAATCATTGCTTGTGATAGAAGGGAGACTCAGCAGAACCTATGTATAAAGAAATTACACCACATGACATTCCTAATTATGGGAGGAAAAAACATTGAATCTAAAGTTTATGACTTGGCACAAATCTTAGTAATAAGATACCTGGCGAGGTGCAGGATCTCTATCTGCCAGATATACATATATTTCACGACACAATCCAAGGAGGTCCGAGCTAACCATGGCATTGGACTCAAGTGATAAAGCTTGAATTAAAGCAAGGAACAAATCCTTGGAGACAATCTCTCTAAGTTCCACACTGCTTGTTATAATAGCAAGAACAATAGTCGACCCACAGAAAGGGATAACTTTATTCACAGAATCGCCATCAGTCCATGCCAATGCATTTATGCCAATTCTCAATGAGTGAAGAGCGAGACCTTGGTGAGTCATGAGGAAGCTGCAGAGCATAAGTTGGAGCAAAGTAAATATGCAGGGCATTGTAATGGAATTTGGAATTTTATGCGTGCCAGGGATCTTACGCGACCAAAGAATTTGAGGCAAAGACATTCAAATCTTTAAGTGAATCAACACGATTACCAGGTCCAAGCTGCTCTAAAGAAGGAAGCCCAGTGTTCAGAGGTGGTGAAGCCAAAGTCGAGAGAAGCGAACACACTTCTCGAGTCAAGTCACGGAGCAACTTTTCCTCCATCACTTCCACCTTCAGCTCCAGACCAGAAAGATTGCCAAAGCAATCAGGAACCTTTACCTTACCTTCGCATAAAAGACTGGACCATGAACAAGCAAGGGTTTGCTGGCAGTGGATCAGTAAAGGGTGTAAGATATTTTCTAGCCAAAGCTCCCATAAGTTTGGAGGACAGAATTTCACCAAAGGAATGATGACCGAGTGGATAAGTAGTCGTAGATGTCTAAACTCCATTGATTGTACATTATCTGTTAGAGCTAATGCAACAGAATGACTCTCAAAGCATTTAAAGAATATGTCGCCAATGGTTGTCGAAAGTCCTACTACATTGTAGCTACAATGAATAAAACAAATTGTTATTTTTTAGGTGTGACAAATAAAATATACAAGGACTGCAAGACAATGAAACAACCATAGAGAGGCAAAGATGGAAATAATGCATGGTATAATATCTCATGAAAATCATTTCTTGGTTAACAAACTCTTTCATATATCATTTGGCATAAAAGATTAAAGAGCTTGTAACCAAAAACAAAAAGAAAGTATCGTGGACCCACAAATATGCCAGACTCCTATCTCTTGCATGCAGAATCCACCAGCAATATTGCTGAATAAGGGAATATTGAGCAAAATGACTAGAATGACAATAGGGGTTTCCAATAATTGCACTAAGATATACTTCAAGCCAAGTGATTATCCCAACATCTTAAAACTAGTTTCTTGTCGATTCCCCACTTCAGGAATTGACATTTCCAATATTGATGATTCAGAATACATTGTGTAAGAATGATAATTTAAATTTAAGGAAATTTGTAATTGTATTTATGTACCCATTAACTTCAGCCTGTTAACGTCCTCAAGTATCAGAAGTAATTGTAACTTACATGGCGAGTGCATATAATAATTCACAAGTTATGCTCAACATAATATATTCCACAATTCTGACTATTTCCTACTCTATTAGAAACAAGCATTAAGTTTGTTGAGTAGTGAAATTTTAGTTAGTCAAGGAAATATATTTCCACGTGCAGCTTTTGGTATCAGTGCATAATGTTGCTGTGATTTGTAAGTACGTTGATCACCTTGGTCTCTTTCAAAGTTATTAAAAAGATTCCAGCAATGACATTTGGTTACCAATGCAGCTTATGGTTTGGCTTCACATCCTTAACACATAAAAAGTGCAAAGCGCTTTGGCCATCCAAGCTGCTTCTTTTCATTTAATAAAACATAATTATTGCTGGTAGCTCAACCAAACAATAACGATAAGGACACAAAAATCTTTCATGCTTCAAAGAAGTAAAGGCAAGCACGCATTATCATCCTTACCCACTGTCCCTGATTCCCTTTAACCAATTTCTCAAGTCATTTTCACTTAACTCTTCTTCTCTTATTGTGTCAGCCTGGCGTCCATCTCCTGAAGTAGTCAGATCTTTTAGCAATTTAGTGCTTTCGCCAAGAAGGCTAGCCTTCTCAGCATGATTCATAGCCTTTGCTGCTCTAATTTCTGCTGGCAAAGCTTCACTTATCGGTGGAGACCATAGAGAATGTATGCATCGTAACAACTGTGGAAGGACAAAAAACAAGAGTGCTTTTATAAAAATTTCATAGAGTACATATAAGGCATCTATCTAATGTTGTTACAAGCGCTAAAGTCATTGACAATGTGATTACAGTGTAAAAGATTTTGTTTTCCTCTATGACTCTAGGTTTACATGCATTAAGCTATCAGTTATTTCAACACTATCAACCAATCATATTCAACATAACATCTATGTGGTGTACATTACTTGCATAGAAAGTATGCTAATTGACGAAAGACTAGACAAAGTATAAACGAAGCTTTGTCAAGAGAAACAATATAAACTAAGATCATGCTTCAAGGAGAGAAATATAATAGAAAGAACACAAGGGAATGGAAGTGAAACAGAGAAGAAGAAAAAAATGTAATTTTAAGCTCCATTTATTTGTTAGAAATTTCTTTCTTGTTCTATTTCCCTAGTACACTGATCTCTTTCCAAAATGCTCAATTTTTTCTCTCTTCTTTTTTTCTTCTTCTCCTTTCTTTCCCTTGAAGGAAACAGAACAAAGGTTTTGAACTAAACAGAATTAAACAGAGATAAATTTGGTTTCACCAATATAAAAAAAAAAAAGTGAAAGAATCCTTAAGTTGGATGAACCAGTACAAGTACCATATTTTTGATATTTGGGATTTGTCAACAAGAAAAAGAAATTGATGGAGCTACAATAAAGAAAATTAAAACTGAAGGGACAAAATAGAGAGGAGCTTTAAAGTGTGTGCTACCATAGGCTAAAAGTAAATTTCTATAAGATTGCGGTATGACCAATCATTAAAGTCGACAAAGAAGCTTTGACAACTTTACTCACCCTCAAGAGAGGAGGCAGCATCCATGACAAATGAGAAGACATAGTATATGGATGAGTAGATGCATCAGTGGCTTCTGAACTTCCCTGTAGATTCATGACAGGCTTCTTAACTCCACTTCTTTTGAGTGCCTTCTCAAAAAAGGTCACGTTATGGTAAATTGACCACATAAATTGAGGATCAGAGAACAATCGGGTTAGACCAGCTGGGTCAGATAAAAATGCATTTTGCCACTCTGACTGGGTCCATTGCTTGCTCAAAGGTTCAAGCAACCAGGCTAATACTTCCTGATGTTGTTGAATCCTGAAAGCAAGATAAAATATATAATATTCATTATTTCCTCTACAAAAAGAAAGAGGTAAGAAACAGAATGACTATGGATTGCTAGGTGAAAGATGAAGCAATGACAATCAGAGTAGAAACTTACCCAGAAGAAGCTGCCATAACAAGAAATGCTTCACCTAAAATATTATGCTCACCCCGCAGCAACCGACCTTCTCCTTGAAGATAGGCCATGGTGTCAGCAATGCCCTACAACATTAGAAGTATAGTTTGGCTAAAAATCCAATTACTTGGCTGCTAACCAGATCTACTACAACTTTTTCCAACATTTGCACAAGTAATTCATAACAATCACACAAGTAACACCTATATAAAAATATTCAAGTCAACATTTTTACAAGCTGAGATTTCCAAAAAATGGTCACTAATAAGCAAAAAATCATAAAGTATCACTAGAAATAATATTATGGTTAATGCTTAGATTAAAGAAAAAACCTTTCTGCTACATCTGCATAGTTTGACCCTTTACAAACCATTCAATGGATGAAAAGCCTACTACCAGGATGCCCTTCTGAAAACAAATTATGCATTATGAAGATCCTAGTATCCATAAACACATGGCATAACCCAAATTTACACTCACAAGTATTCCACAGCAATAACAAATAGCAGGTATTGGACCAAAAAGGCATGTCAGAGCAACCTTGTGACTATTATCAAACTAGTTCACTTAATAAAACACTTGCTGTTTCTCTCTCATGACTAATATATTATTGGGAGCATTTGCGAGAATCTGACAACTTCCCACTGCTCTCCCTTTTGAATGAGGCCAGATGATTCTCAGATAACTGACCAGATGTGTAAAGGAATACCTTGTTGGTGCAAAAAATACATGTTTTATGTTGAGAAAAAAAAGGTATCTTTAGGCAAATTGGACCAAAGTTTGTATAGAATTATCAACTTAAGAATCCAGCCAAACAATAGAAACCTTTTTGAATCATTCACAATTTTAAGACGCTGTCCTGATTAAGAAAAAAATGAGTATCTTTAGGCAAATTGGACTAAAGTTTGTATAAAATTATCTACTTAAGAATCTAGCCAAACAATAGCAACCTTTTTGAATCATTCACAATTTTTAAGATGCTGTCCTGATCAGTGATGATTGCTTGAGTATATACGTATGATGCACATATTTGGTTAGAAGTCTTCTATTTGGCAACAAAACTCCTCAAATGCCTTATGGTTAGAAGTCTTCTTTTTATTAACCACTTCTCCATGGCAAAACCCTCTTAGAGGCATGGTTAATAAAAAGAATGTGCAATATTATATCATTGGAGAAGTGGTTAATAAAAAGAATTACAGGGAAAACGTTATAAAAAAGCTGCATTAGGTACTAGGGTCCCCTTAAAGAATAACCATTGGTGCAATACTTGCAGGCATGGTGAATACTATGATTTACCCATCAATCAGTCCATCAAATACAGATGGGTCCAACTTCTATAGCCCCACTTCTAGACCTCCATTGGTATGGATAGAACAGTTTAATGGTACCAAAAGTTAAGGATTTCCAGCAGGAACTAAGAAATTTTGATTAACTAATATCTTTAACAGGTTGCATTTCTTGGCAAGTAACATTACACGCACTATCCTAACCAGTTTCCAGCATTGTATTTTAGTTGTTAACATCACAACCCGTACGAGATACAATTGTGATAAATTTAATAACTAAAACCAAGATTGTACAAATTCACAAGGTTTGTGCCTTTAAAATCATGAGCAAGTTGAAATTACCTTCATATGAGGAAGAAGACTTCTCCCAGCAGCTTTGGCAATGCGGATAAATGATGTACAAATTTGCAGTCTAGCATGTCGAGTATTATTCAAAGAAGGATCCTGCACAATAGTGTCAAGTAACCAGCTCAGAGAAGATAATATAACTGAAGTTAAGATGTTTCATTCAAGAAATAGGCCTTCTGACAAACCTTGATTGCAATAGGAAGTGATGTTAACAGCTCAAAAAGCCTATTAACAACACTAGCAATTGTGTCAGGATAGTATTTGAAATAAGGTCCCATCGAATCCAAGTATCTACAGAGAATTACTGCAAGTGCTGGTTCAGTCCATCTTAAGGAAAGGAAATGTTGAAGAAGACCTGAGTATGGCGGCAGCAGGGAATTTAATTATGCAAGAAAGTAACTGAAACATACAAGCCTTCATCAATGACATGGAGCATAGAGGCCAACCTTCAAAAGTACTGTGTAACTGAAACTTGGACTCGGCAACAATATTCACAAATTCAACTGGGCCATCAAAAATTGCACCAGCAACTGTTTCAAGTCCCATTTGAGCACTCTCTAGCAATGCTAATTCCTAAGGTTCAAACACACACACAATGACAACAACAAAAAAATTCCGCTTAAATTAGATCAGGAAAATTTTTTGTTTCCAGTAAATGACCTAGGCTTCTACCAATTCAAGTGCCAAACCTGGGCTGACACAGAAGCATGAGCACAAGTCTTAAAAATCATAGTAATTCTCTCTGAAACTCTTGTTGCAGCAAGCAATGGCTTTTGAACAGCAATAAGTTTAATAAGCTCCAGCTGTATCAAATAATACAGTACAAGATTGTGAAACTGCATCCAATAGTAATCTAACGAAGTATGAGATCTCCAAATTATTATCAGCAACAGAGTGCAAGAATAAACAGATAATGCCTTTCTCAGTTATTCAGTTATGGAACCCGTGAAATCATAGATTTTGGTCCTAAGACATTACAAAGTTGTAAATTCACACATTGATCAAGGGTTCAAAGCTGACTAGTGCCTACTAGCTAATACATTCAATAAATTTTTATGATGATCAATCACACATAATATCGTAACCCTGAGTATAAGTCAAAACATGTTGCTGGGGACAATAACCCAGCCACAAATATCAAACGGGCAAAAAAAAAAAAAAGTCACCCATAGGATTACCGGAGAAGTTGCAATAACTTCTGCAACTAATTTTTTAAAACTTAAATCTGCTATATAACCCACATTACCGATAATCTTTTCTTTGAAAGTGTAGTTTCACCTATTGGACAGTTCAATAAGTTAATGAATGTAACAAATATTTATCCAAAGAAGGCATGAGAAGACACAGCACGCGATGTTACATATGTGATGTGAAATAATATGCGACATAAAAAATGAAAATTCTCCCATAGAGAAGGATAAAAAGTCACCCAAGGTTTGAGAATTTTATGCAGAAAGCAATTAGGTTACCACGCAGCTCACATACAATATGGCAACTATGTTGATGCATATGTGATTTGTAATAAAATACTATCTAATCAAGTTTCAAACACATACAAATAAACACTAAGCAGAACATATTGCCACAGTTTAACAAGCATCAAAAACCAACGTGCAAAATTATTAATCATTAGGAAAGCACACCCTAAAAAGCTTCATAATCATAAACATAATTTAATTCCTCAATCCTTACACTTACTCCAAATTTATTGGTGATTCAGTGGTTCTAAGATCCTCATTTTTCTTCTTGATATACAAAAAAAAAATTAGAGCTCTCTTGGTCAAGTGCGCAAATTTATAAATCCTATATAAATCCTTAGCTAATGACTCTTCTTTTTTCTAAATCAAGATTTTAATGATTCCTTTGCACATATCTACCTTTTGAAGAGAAAAGATTTAGTCCCTTCTGATGTAATCAGATTAAATATGTACTAGATAATTAATTAAATACACAAACTCTATTCATATATGCGCATATGGCCGCATAGACCACTTTCTAAGACAATGTTGATGACTAAATTACTGCTGGTATAAGAAAATTGTGGTAACCAAAAGCACTCAACAACTAAACAGATTTAATGCACAAACAAACTAGAATTTTTGTTATTTTTTCTAATGAAAAGTAAGAACCAAAAAATGTCAGGGAAAAAGGAAGAAGAAATGTCAGGGGAAAAGGAAGATTTCAGATCAAAACACATCCACAATCAGCATGACGTTGTTCACCAAAAACACGACATTAAAGTTAAGGAGAAGTTAGTCGCTAATTACTAATGTAAAATGAGAAAGTTACAGGCTCATATGATTCTTCTGTGTGTTTGATGATACATCGTATAAATTGTGATGCAATAGAAGTCATATGTTCAAGTGATTCTTCCATGTGTTGATGATGCATCTTATAAATTGTAATGCAATAGAAGTCATACCAGCCTAGAGCGATACTGACTGAAGTCAGTTTTTGAATCAAACTCATCATCCCATAGTTCAAAGTCATTCTGAGTAGATAGATTGCCTGCAGATGGATTTTTCTTCAACATTCTCAGGAAAGAAATATCCAAGATAGCTGCACAAATGTCATCATTGACAAGGACTGTCATGATTATCTTCTCTTTATCAGATGGTTTGGAGGCAATTCCCAAATTGCCAACAAAATTTTCACCCCCACTCTGTCCAGAACTTTTCCCCTTTGATACAGGCTCTCTCATTATTACCTGTGCATCACAGGTATGGATAATAGATGACACTAGCTGTGTGTTTAAGAAATCCAGAGCAAGAAGTTATACTTACGAGCCAAAAGAGCAAGGATTGATAATGGAGGGCAAACTTTACATGTTGATAATACTCCTTCATCTGAAAAGAGAAGGTATGCAATTAAAGCCTAGATATAACCAACATAATGCAAGTAAAATACAAACAAAGAGATTATATTTGCAGATAATAAAGAAATAATATAATAATAATTAAATTATCTGGATTGTTGGGTTCATCAAAGAGGGAAATCAGCAATTTGAAAGAGACGTGAGAACTAGAAGTTGTTCATGAGGATGAGAGAAAGTATCAAAATCCTAGAAAGAGGTTACATAAAACTAAGCAAATGGACAATTCCTCTCAGCTATAACAGCTGGACAGCAACATCTAATTCAACTAATAACACAAAGAACCAAATTCCCTGTAAAAATGAAAAAAAAAAAAAAAAAAAGGTTCCACCCATGTTGCTGCAAATATTAAAGATCACTTTGAAATTTTCAGGGTCTAGATCTAAACTATAAATGTTATTTATCATTTTCTCATTTCCAATATACCTAATAATCTTAATGAAACCAGGTTATTATAAACCACAAAAAGGTACCACCGTCCCATCATTCTGACCATCAACAATAATACTGCTTCTCCTTTCTTATTTGGGTTTCTCTCTCATGAGATCATCCACCAAAATACAAAATCCCTCCAGATCCCAAACTGAGACAGATCGACCTTGTATTGTGTCTAATGGCATAAGCCTATTCTCATTTTATCATTTTATCATCTCCATTCAATGGCACCATACCATAAACTAGCAAAGCCCGATCCTACAATTTGTTACAGAAGATCCCCAAGGGTCTTTACAAACCACCAACATCATCAGAGGCAGTGCTTCAACTTGCTATCTTTGTTGCCCATTGGATATCCATCTCGCTGGGTCATTCAACATGAACCCTCTAAAGTCCAACCTCCCTTACTCAACAGGCGCGAGAAACATCAACCACCAAACCTCTCCTGATACCGCAAATCAAGAAACAAGCATTGACAACCCCTGTTGCTATGATAAACATATAACCCATTAGGATTTGGTGCCATGGGTACAACGACATCAATACCAAGCTCATGTTGTAAACATAATTGCCCCCGTCGTTGCTCTTTGACCAACACAGCTACTATTGTCCATGTCCACAACCACCTACAACAACAGAAGTCCTTCTTCTCAATCAATCTCAGCATCAACGACTACCAAGACGAATCACCCACCCAAAAAACATTGGCACCTTCAACCCTAATCTCTTCATCGACTCACAAGTAAAGTCACCCTTTACTAGCAGCAACTGTTTCTAGCATCACTATGACGCCATCAAATTGATCACTTCTTTTCAATCACCACCTCGTGTTTGTTGTAGTAACAACTAACAAGATCTTTAGATCACACAACAAGAATCATGCAGAGGTAGACATGTTATGGCACAGGCCATTGATCACAAGGATGACAAGGAAGACAAGGATTGTTTTTTTAATTAGTTAGAACACCTAGTGAGCCCTGCTGGGCCCTTAAAAAGAGAATTATTGTTTTCTAAACAAGTATATCAAAAAGCTGTGCCCTATCACTTCATAAAACCTATTAGAAACCCGATGTAAATAATTTTGCACTTAAGGAACCCAACTTTAACATTACCCACACCTGATACTTCTGGAATCTGATCTATCAAACATTGAGAAAAAATGCCTACTCATTTCAACAAATATGTTGAAAGGAACTATTTGAGCATCATCTGCATAATATAAGAAGGCTCTAGGTCTCACCTGTTGAAGAAATTGAGAAGTCATTGCTCCATCACCAGTAATACATTGCACATTGGAAGAAGTTAAAGTTACCATACACTCACATATAGATTCCATAAACTCAATCTCAGTTTCATCAATTGCACTAAAGTTTGACTTAGATTTATTGAAAAAATCTCTTGACACATTCATTAAAATTTGGAAGACAGACATCATTGCAGAATCAAACTCCACAGCTGTATTATCAGTGGGCCTTTTCCTGTATGGACAAGACAAAGATTAAACATTGATCAACCATAGCACTGACACAGATTTATTCTGATGCAAACATCATACCTTTGACAAAGGAATTTAAAAAACTCACAAGCATGGAGGCGAAATTCATTATAAGGCAATATGGATCCACACCTGTCAGGAAGAAATGATTATCCCTATCAGGGCCAATCTTCAAGTTATCTATTTTTCTAAAGAATAGGTGTTCAGTTAATAATATATGCATACCCATGGATCAAACCATATTTTGCAAGATCAGGCACAGGAGCCCATTCAGTATATGCATTTACAGCATTCAGAGAAGCTATTACTGCAGTTGCGTGTTGTTTTGCAGCATCTAATTGTTGTGCCATGAACTCTCTCAAAGCCGCTCCAAAATGTTTCTCAAGCAACTAAAACAAAATTTTCTCTTTTACTTAATTGATAATATCCTTTGTCTTAACACTTTGCCTAACTAAACAAAATAACCTCTTTTTTACTGAGGTTCACCAAACTTACTGTGTATAATAGTGGTAAAATTTCAGCCAATGATTCAGTAAGCCCACGCAACAATACTCTTCTCCTATCACCTGTTACACTCTCAGAAACATACGATGTCATGAAGGCACTATTTTTCTTCTCATTAATCTATATCCACTAACAACCCAATTGTGGAAATTAAAAATTGTTCCCTAAGAAAATCTTATAGAACCTTCTAGGTCTTCATTATGAACTGTGATGTCTTCAGGAAGCCACCTCAGCACCATGGCAACTAACTCGGCCTGATTCAAAACAGACAATATACCAATTAAGAGCAGAGATACTAAAATAAAAAAGAGACTGGAAAAGAAACGACATTGAAGTGATTACTACCTCAATGGGACCTTTGGCTGATAGAGAAACCAAAGTTGGTAGAAGTTCATGCCAAAGTGCTACTCCTTCTTGTCGCACAACCTTATGCCAGCAAAGGCCAATGATATAACTCTATGCATAATATAGAAATATCATTGTAAGGATCAGGAAATAAAAGCACCTCAGCAACTAAAGCAGCTGTTTGACTCTTCAATGCCCATTCCTCCTGATGGTTCACCACCTCTGAGATTAAACTAATTGTAAGGTTTGCAAACTCTCTCCTTTCTGTAATGTTGAACTCATCCCATCTATATCGAACCAAATGCTACAGGAAATACAAGTAAATCATACTGACATCTTGTTATACATGCAATATAATTATAATTCTTAAGTAGCTATTGAACGGCATCTGAGGAAAAAGAGATATCCCAGGAGGACTACAGGGATATAACAGATGAAATCTTTCACCATAATACAAAAATTAGTTAGCAGAGATGGAATTAATCAGACCTAAACAGGTGGAGCAGTTAAAAAAAAGGAATCAATTTATATATTTATATTGTTAACAAGAACTAACGTCATATCAGAGTCATTCATTTACAAGCAAACAAAATGAAGTATGAATTATCTATACCTAACTATGTTGAACAAAGCCATAAACATAAGCTCAAGTCAAATAATAACCAATTAGATATATATGACTAAAATTAGCATCTAACTTTTAAATTTTAAAAAGTATTTCAAATAACTTAAGTTTATTTCAACTGATTTAGACTCTATATTTGCACAGGGAAAATTTTTTGCATGCACATCATTGTCAATTTTGAGACAATGAAGATTTTTTTTAATATAATAGAAGATTTTTTTCCTTTCTTTTTCATTACAATGAATTAGGTCATTTTTTGATGGGTTATGTTAATTCTAACAAGTAGAACCGAATTTTTTTTGATAGAATTTCTTTCTTAATTAAAATATGAATAGTCCTAAACCACAAAGGACTAAATGAATACCATGTTTCTTTTATAATCAATTCAAATCTATGATACATATTATTTTATATGAATGGCATTGTATTATGTAAAGTACAAACTGTGAATCATATTAGACTAAAAAAAATTATGCTATAACCTGCAACAAATGGATTTAGTGAATTTGATTCTATGTATGCCCTTATAAAAGGATGTGACCCTTAAAAATCAAGAATTTTCCTTTTATGTTCAATGTAAGATAAGGATCAATAACCACAGACCTGCAACATCTTAAACCCATGTAGTCGAATCTCAGAGGTCCAATCCCTTCGAACTAGGAGAAGAGATGTGCTAGCCAAAGTTCGAACATTCCCACTCTTGACCTACATAGCATATTGAGAACAAGAACCAATGTCACACATAAAAAAATTCAGATAGAGTAACCTAGGCACTGATTAAGTCATTTGAATAAAGCACCTAAAAGTTAAAGATGGCTATGCAGCAATAATCAAAGATACACTAGATTTCCCTAAGTATGGCTATGCAACAATAGTCAAAGATACACTAGATTTCTCTCTAGCAATGAAACGGAAACAGACAATTAAACAGGACATAATATATAGGAATCCTAGTCATCCATATGCGTTAAGAAGTTGTAGAAATAATTGAAAGAACTTTACTGGATAAGTAGTCTCAAACTTAAGAGTCTGGCCCCAATTTCACATGCTACTCTTCATATGCTACAAACTGAATGACCATTTTCTTCAATACAGAAATGAACCCGACACAAATAGCATGTTATGTGAATTACATAAAAGCAAAAGGAACCAAATATCACAAACATCTCACTTATGCATATCTTTTTCTTTTTTTACATCTTTGAGCAACCACATTCACTATTTATATTTTGAATGCATCAGATTTCAACAAAGAAAATGAGCTTTGTAATGACAAGGAATATATCTAGCCTTGTAGTCAGTAAATAGTTTATTGCTTGGATTCAACTGCATTATATAGGGCATAATTTTTTGCATTCTCTTCATGAAGCACTACATTTAAGGGCAGCACTACGAATATGTGTAGGGTTAATTGAACCTCCTTTGTTGGTCTTATCTTATTCATTGATCATTTTCACTACAGATTTCTAAAATATAATCGATTTTATAGTGTGAAATCAGCTTTCAACCAGGACAACTATATCTAGTAATGTAAGCCAGGTCATTATAAGTGAACTGACATTCTTGTACATAATTTTTTCATCAAACACACTGCACGGTTAGTGTTTCTGCATTTAGCAGAGTGATCAACCAAGGTTCTACTTTCCTCAACATATCCTACTCATCCGAAATATAAGCTCTTAGAGCACATAATCCAACCAGTCTTCAAGTATAGAAACCACTAGAAATTCAATGACGCGCATTTCCAAATGTTCACAAATAATGTATTAATTTTCGTGTTTTCATCCTATTTTGCTTCCTGGATTCACTCGACCACGCCCATTTTTCAAGGCTGGAGTGGAAACTTCATGGCAAAATGAGTCGTTTCTATAGTAGAATTGCAAAAGAATCCCGATTGAACATCTACAAAGTGCGAACAGGAACCGATCAAATTAAAGCAAACGAGCGATTCAAGAGAGTCGAATGCTGACGGATTCCAAGTAGGCGACAGCGGCCTTGCGGGAATCGGGGGGTGAGTTCCAATCCAGTGCGGCGGCGATGGCTTGGGCGACGGTGGCGGCCGTGCTGCTGCAGTCGTCCATGGCGCGTCCAGATCGAGCGACCGGTTGGGGCTTTAGGCAGTAGACTAAGCGATCAATCGCATCGAACGCATTAGGGTTCGAGGAAAACGGAATCGCGAGGAGGAACCAGGAACCGCCTTCTCCAGTGACGGTGAGACAGAGAGAGAGAGTAGAAAAATGAGAAAGAGGGGCGATTAACGGCGGTGATTTTGGATATTTATATCCATGAACAAAAATTTTATTTTTTAAATTTTTTTACCTTAAAATTTACAAAGTCAAATTTTATTTAATAATTTCATTTTTTAAAAAAAATTTTATTAATATGCAATTCTAAAAAACTAATATAAATTATTCATGAGCAAAATATTTGTGATCAAACTTATCTAAAAAAACCTTATTAGTTTTATCAAATTAAATACTAAATTAATTCACGAACAAGGTAGCAAAAGATGATTGTGTTCATTGTAAATCATGAGTCAATTTGTAACTGACCGTCAACTTAGTTAGCAGGGTGGTGTTGGTACAGGTTGTACCAGAATCGAACCTGAGTTTTGATGTTGTCAAAGATTCAAGTTAAGTTTTGTTATGATCTGATGAGTTGCTTGAGTGTGCAGACTGTTTACTCAACCGGGAAAGCCCTAATCGCCGCTAGGCAGGAAGTCTTAGCGATCGTGGAAGCTAGGCAGGATGTCCAAGCGGGTTGCGGACCTGACACTTAACGGCAGAAAGTCCAGATAGGTCGAGGACCCAATATATGCAGAGAAAGCCCTGGTGAGCAGATTCTGTGCAAAGCAAGAAAGTCCAAAAGGTCGAGAGGATCCGATGTTTAGCATGTCAGGTTGAGGTTGTTAGAATCGGTAGGAGGCCGGTTAGATGCGGAAGTCGATAACCTGCAAGTTAAAAGAATAGAATCTCGAGCTACACTAGCAGGGATTAGAAATTAGTCTAACACAACTACTAATAAAAACAT
>JBAMIE010108264.1:0-16474 GCA_037177295.1 Kaempferia parviflora | reverse complement strand
CCGCTGCGTACTCGATCTTTTACGAATCCGAAAGAGTTTTTCGACGCGATATTCACCCCCTCCTCTATCGCTCACATACGATCCTACACAATCATCTAATTTTAAACATCTTTCATCAACTCAATCAAATGAATATCCATATGAGCAATTTAATACTAATTTATATCAACGCTCATATGTTAGAGATTAATTTAATCATACTCAAGAAAAATATAATGAAGATTTAGTACCTCCCTATCATTCTTCGTGGTATTAGCTCTGATAAAGTTTGATTTTCATTATAGGTTCTTATATTTTATTTTCATTATTGGTATTTTATTTTACATACTCTTCGTGGTATTATAGCTCTGATAAAGTTTGATAAAGTTTAAGTTTTTTATAGCTTCATTTATTTTATTTTTATTATTAATATAATTTATTTAATTCTTTTAGTATTTTTCTATTTGTTTTTACAAATCTGTACCATGAACATGGACGGATCTACTCTAGGACTATCATGGGCTATAGCCCACCTAAGCAAAGGAACAAAAAAGTTCACCAATATTCTTCCACACCATGTCAGGCAAAAAAAAAAAAAAAAAAACCAATATTCCTCAATACCAAGTCAAGCAAGTAGAAAAAAAAAAAAAAACACGTGTTGCTTCCATTTTTTTATATTATTATTTTTTATTAATTCATTTTTTTTTTAATTTTCAAGTTAGAGATGTGATCACACAGATAATCTTGGTATCTAAGACTATATCCTTCTAACCTCCACTTGCCTAGTGTATTTGGTATCCGGATGATAGACTTGTCGAATTAATCACGAATCAATTTTCAAAGATTTCATTACTTTGAGTTATGCCCTCCCACCAGGGAGACCGAAGCATACAATGATTTATTTATCTATATATTATTGTGGAGTCGATGATACTGAGTTTCTTGGGATGAATGATACCATCTTTTACCAAATTTGATGAGACCTTTCTTATACCTTATAGTTTTATTTTTAATTAGTTTTCTTCTATTTTATTATAATTATAAATATGAATTGACTTCTCTTCTATATCCATTTGATTGAACTGGTAATATGCTGCCACCTCATGCTTGCTCATCGACCGATTACCTTGACCTCACCTTGGGTGACACACTCTCTAACATCGACGTCAACGGCCAGGCCATCCGCCATATCCTCAAATTTCCAACGAATTAGATATCGATAAATTAACTTCAAACTTTTATAAATAATGAAAAATTATCAATAAAATATAGAAAAAGACGAGACGTGCACAGAAGAAGTGAATTCGAACATCTTCTATGATGTTCTTGGTAGACTCAGCTAATTTGGGATCAGCCCAACCTTTAATTCCTGGATACGTGATGAACATTCTATGAAATGATGGAACTGACAGTAAAGTCCGCGATGACGACAACGACTGTTCTTGCAAACCCTATTGTAATAATTGATACATCCTATTAATTATATCTCAATGTTGTAAGGTATGCATTGAATCTCCATTAGAGATGACTCCTATAATATTTTTTATATATAATTCTGTGTCTAATTAACCAAGTTAGTTGGTCTAGATGGTATGATACGGTCAAAAATTAAATTGAATTATTTATAAATTAATTCCATTATTTTATCTATGTGTAATAATAATAATAATAATAATAATAATAATAATAATAATAATAATAATAATAATTCATCAATTTTTAATATCTTAAAAAGAAATTTTACCAATTTTTTTCTTTTTTTTAAGTTGACATCATGTCCGTTTACCTCAGCTAATTTTTCAGAAGACCGACCTTATAAAAATTTTCTATCTATCATCAAAATAAATTAACAAAACACAACCATCAGTTTGGTAATTAGGTAAACTGAGAAAGCAAGCTTTACCTTTGCTAAGTCGTCAATTAAGCCAAGTCTTCGACTATGAAAGCCCACAATCAATTACGCCATCAGCAACAAGTCAACGGGAGCAATCGAAAAGGCATATGAAGGCGGGTCACGTGAGTTACACGTGACAACAGTCGTGGAAATTCCCCGCCTCCACGTTCGGTTGACTTCCGCCAGGTCATGCGAATGGCAATTGGCCGAAACATACGAAGCGCAATCATCGTTCAACCAGGAAACGACACGTACGCACAAGCAGAAGCAGATCGACGCGTCGTCTCCAGAGCGGTGGGTGTCGATGTCGCCTGTTACAGAACGAGGATGCTGCTTAAAAGTTGAAACCCTCCCTCGAAGAGTAGGCGACCCTTCTCCTCCCCCTCCTTTCTCATCTCTGTCTTTGTCTTCTTCTTCGTTCGCATCTGAGATCTGCCCTTCCAAAGCGAGGGAGAATGGCGATGGTATCGGCTCTAGCCAAGTACAAGTTGGTGTTCTTAGGGGATCAATCGGTGGGCAAGACTAGCATCATCACTCGCTTCATGTACGACAAATTCGATATCACCTATCAGGTTCAAGAAATCATTTTTTTCCCCTCCTTATTTCCATTTCATCACATTTTGGGGATTTCGTGTTTTATACATATTACGGGTGGTGGCTTTTGAACTGGATTCGTGTTTGATTGGTTCCTGTCGTCAAAATTCGAATTGGTTTGGGAATTTTTTAATCTATGGATTAGGATTCTAAATGTTGCGCTTCATATATTTGGTGGTTTTCTGCTTCCAAATGGATATATGATATTTTAGTGAATATTTGACTAAGATTCTAATAGATATGTGCAGACCTTTCTCTAAACCTCTAGTTTCTTACCACTATGTCACTGAATGATGACAGGCAACCATTGGCATTGATTTTCTATCCAAAACAATGTACCTAGAAGACCGCACTGTGCGTCTTCAGCTCTGGTAATATGTTTGTCTCCTTTTTGAAACCTACTGCAACCAATCATCCAATTGATCATTTGACCATAATGTTTATTGTTACAAGGTTAATATTTATAAATACATAATGATTAAATTTTTTAGAATGCTATAGTTGTATCACAAATCTTGGCAGTTATAATGCACTCAGTATATTTGCCGGAATTTTCAAAGGTCAGATGGCATTTGTCCTTTCACTCCTTGTATTAATTCCTTTTTTCCTTGTTTTTTAGAAACAAAAAAAAAGGAGAAAACTTATTGATGGGATTGTAAGGACAACACCCTACCAAAAGAATTTTCAGTGTTTTACTTGTTAAAGGATGTTTACCTTTTACATCTTGTTGCCTGCATTCTAAGTAGAAACAATAGATCAGTGTTCCTCTGCAATAAATAAAAGACAGTTGAAATCACTTCCCTCCCAGTGCTACGGAACAAATTTTCCAGTGATTTTCCCAGTCCTTTCTGTCAGCAACTTGTCTTGTAGTTTTACGGATCAATCCAGCAGTCTTCCTTGATAGAGTTCTTTTCTTCAAATAGGTGATTTCTTAAGATTTCAAACATCTTAGGAAATTTCAGTATGTAGCTATTTGTGATCAAGAATAATTTCAAAATTTCTTATACAATGCAGAGTAGAATGTCTACTGAATCTGAATCTATGTCTGAATAGATTGTCAACTAGGATATAGCTTCATACATAAAACTGATGCATATATATCATGTTTTCCATCTCAAAACTTTTTTAGTAAATTATAATATTTAATCCTTCTAATTTTAATATATCAGGGATACTGCTGGACAGGAGAGATTTAGAAGTCTTATTCCAAGCTACATTAGAGACTCTTCTGTTGCAATTATTGTTTATGATATATCTAGTAAGTAATTTATGTTCTGTTTGGTTTCATATTTTCTCAAGACTCCTGAAACTGATGTAGATTCCAAAGCAAAGATATGCTATAATTTGAGCCAGTTTACATGGTAGATCTCATGATGTTGCCTTCCTCTCAATCAAGGTTCCAAGTTGAGAACAATCTCAAACCTCAGTTGGCTAATCCTTTTACTGTCACTAATAGATAATGTTGTGATTTCTTCTGTGCAATAATAATTATCAGGATCTGAGATAATCAATTTATTAAGTTAAACTAGAGAAAATTTTAAATCACAACCATTGATTACCTGGTGTTTTAATAAAGGAGCTTCCATGGTTGTGCATAACATGCAGCAAGTCCTTGCAAGGTCATCATCTTCTTTAGTGAATATTCAGAAAGTAAAGTTTCCCTAATGCCACTCAAATGAATAAGATCGGTCAAAACAAGTTTTGTTTCTTGGACAGTCATTACATGAGTGTGGATACATAAATAACAAGAGTACATGTCTTTTTTGTGGGCTGTCGAAGGTTGTTCAAACTCAAAAGATTATATTACAAGTAGCAAAAACAAAATTACATTAAAAAAAACAATGATGACAAAAAAAACCAACACTATGGTTAGGAAGCGTCCATGAGTTCACAAAGAGCACACTAGCACTGAGTGTATGCCTATGGTTAGCATGCCTTGTAAATGAGTGAATGAAGTGCAATCATGTTGAAGAGGCCTGGCACAAGAAAGTCACCTAGTAGCTCTTGATCCTATGCTGTTGGTTTTGAAGGTTGGGATTTCGTTTTCTCTTGGAGACCACCTTATAGTTTATTTTCTTCTTGAAGCATCTGCATCAAAGCATCTAACATCGTTCTGGCTTGGTTTGTGTACACATGATCCATCATGGATTTAAATGGCTACATTTGTGTCATTCCTCTTAGTTGGGTTAAGATCTTGAATCCAGCTAGATGGATTGGTGGAAGGAGTCTAAAACAAAGTGTTGATAGAATTACCAATTGGAGGATCCACTAAGCTACAGAACTTGGTTACCTATAGAAAGAAGGTTTCCCATTCAGATAGTAACATTGGGATGCTACAGCCAAAGTTTTTTTGGATCCTGTCATTCGAACAGGAAACATGTCAATAGGAGCCACAATAGCTAGTGAATCCTCTTGTCAATAGTAGGAGGTGCCTTAGAAAACACTAACCATCTTCTTCCTAACATGTCTTTTTGTACTGCAAGCAAGGCAACCAGAGAAAAGATGTCTTCTTTGGGAGTTGCATCTCTGTCCTTTTGCCTGCACATCCATAAACATCATGCAAAAGCATGCTAACTAGGGGGAGATATATGGTGAATCATATCTTCCGCTAGTTGAATATCCATGTTAATATATAGATGGTAACAAGATTTGCTAAGCTCCTTCTCAATGGCTTGTACTCCCTAATTGAGAGAGAAAAATGAGATCTCTTTGTTGCCCCCATGTTGATTTTCTGAGTCTGTCAAAAGCTTTAATGATCAGGATATCTGAGTTACTGTTCATGGTGTAGGTAACTTTACGTTTTGGAGAGCATATGTAGGAGTAGAAAGGCGTAAGAAAATCTTTGTGATCTGAATGCACGACCTCTTGTGCCTATTGGAGTTGCATTGTGGTTGAGGGAAAGTCTAGGCCTAGGGGAGGGTTAACACATGTGGTTCTGTCAGTTGGATTTGATAGTAGGGTCGGTTAGAGTTTCCTAGCCACACTAACAGAATGGTCAATGTGATCATCAATGTCCCTTCAAGTAAAATTATAATTTAGAAAAACCCTTGGTACTTTTGTGTGTGACAGGGATTGACAAAAACAAACATGGCAAAGGAGCGGAGCTGACAATCTTGGTGACAACTGATAACAATTTCATGCCAAGAAAAATATTGGAGAGATCTCATGGAGAAATTTCTGTTTGAAGAGGTTGAATCATCACTACTTTCCAGATGAACGCTACAAGGGGAGTGTAGGATTCCATTATATGGTTGTAGATACTTTCATGAATGGTTAATGCGAAAGATTAAAAAAATGAGAAATTGTACTATATTTTGCCTCTTCTGAAGCTTAGTACTGGAGGAAGCACCTCACCTTCTCCAAGTTGAGACGTCCTCAAACGATCGTCAGTTTAAGTTGTTGGCACTTGTTAATGTCAGTCGAAGAGTTCAAGATGATTCGGCACTTGTTAATGTCAGTCAAAGAGTTCAAGATGGAATCAGGATGATCGACTCATCCATAGTTTAAGGTTGGACTGGTGGTTCAACCGACAACAATTGAGGATGATGGGTGGCAGCACGGGCATTGATATTGTAGGGTTGCCTGTGGATGAGAAGATACGAGTACTGAACTTGTGGACAGTGATGGAGTCTGAGAATGTGTTTGCTTCGGGTGTCTGTGTTGCTGCTTCAGATCGTTTGAATACGCAGGATGATAGGATGGCAAGGTCATCTGCATGGTTTAAATTAACATTGCCTGTATCCTCATGATGGTTAAGCTGTCAATATCCCAATAGTAACCATTTTTTGGTTAGATGAGCAACCTTTGAGTGAAATTTGCAAGACTAATCTGGAGTTCTGTTGGTTAGGTACATTTAAGTGGCTCCCCATCTATACACACATCTATACACAACATGTTGCAAAGCTATTATGTTGTTCTAACATATGCTGTGGACCAATATAAATTCATATAAGAAATTGCATTATTATGTTGTTTTAAGAGATTTAGACTTCTGGTTTGCTAAACTCCATGCATGCCTTTTCTTAGATCGGCAATCATTCTTAAACACTTCAAGGTGGATTGAGGAAGTGCGAACAGAAAGAGGCAGTGATGTTATCGTAGTTCTTGTTGGGAACAAAACAGATCTTGTTGACAAAAGGTCATTTACTATGCTTGAATCTTTTATCCTTTTTTCTGATATTCTCATTTTTCCCCCATTAACAAGTATTTGATATTGCCAAAAGACATTAAAATTTTGTCCCTTTGCTAACTTCTTTTCCGCAGGCAAGTCTCTATGGAAGAAGGAGAAACGAAAGCTCGTGAGTTCGGAGTGATGTTTATCGAAACCAGCGCTAAGGCTGGATTCAACATCAAAGTAGGCACATCTTATTCTTCAAATGCTCGGATTCTGTTTCTAGGATCCTAATTTCTCATTATTTGGATTCACTGACAGCCATTATTCCGCAAAATTGCGGCTTCCCTCCCTGGGATGGAATCACTCACCTCCACCAAGCAGGAGGACATGGTGGATGTTAATTTGAAGACGACAACAACTTCAACGCATCTACAACAGCAATCTAGTAGATGCGCATGCTAGAGATCATTCTGAAGTTATACCATCAGCATACGCCTGAAGATGATTCAACTAAATACTTTTTCAAACGAGAACGAGCCATAGAGTTGTTGCACCCGATCTTCCATTTTAGAATGTATTGTTTGGCATTTGCTTGAGTTTGTCATTGGATGTCTGGTGTGCATAGGTAAGAGTTCCTTCCAATTCTTGTTTCCTTTTGTATTACAAGCATGCTTCCTGCTAGAGTTAAATCACAAATCTTGATTTACTTGGCAATTTTACCCCCTTTGTATAATGATTCACAATTAAGTATATGTGAAAATTTAAAGATGAGTAATCACACAACACTTCTATTTTTGATGGGATCACTGTCTTTGATCCAATAACCTGATTAAAGACGATTCACCTATTGATGTTCTCGGGATGGTCTTGTATGAAGTATTTATAACTACAATATCTTAACTGTTTTTGTAGTTGAATGTTTTCTTCGACCAACAAGTTTCATCTCAAAGATTGAAAAGAAAGTCACAATCTGATAAACCAAAGGCCACCAACAGTTATAAGCCATAATAATTATGTTACAGAGGAGAATCTAAAGCAGGTACCTCATCCCAGCATTTGAATAAGCAATGCACGCTATCTCGTTACTCTGCTTAACTTCTTCGTAAACTTTCAGGGTGGCCTCTGAGACCTTTGTCAGCCTATCAAACACACATGTTAAACTTGTTTGCAAGCCATCCAAGTTTAAATGTCTTCTGCAATTAGTTTCTCCCTTGCTATCGGGTTCTCGTATTTTTTCTGGTTCATCGGGCACTTTCCCTGATTCATTATCTTCTACTTGATGCTCTAGTGCATCGTGAATAACCAACACAGTGCCCTTGATTGAGTCGAGGAGTTCTTCAGTAGGAATTGAGTTGAGCCCTGAAAGCCAATCACTGAGAACTACAAATATAGGAGGAGAAATGGCTTGACGAGGTGGAAAAAGTGGCTTCTTCCTTCCCTTTCTGCGTTCCTGAGGTTGCAAAATACATTTTTGAAGCCAGCCATTGAGTGCTTCCACGTAGGACTTATGTGCGCCAACCCAGTTCGCAAAGCGAGAGCTGAAGTATTCAAGTTCACGTTCTAGGTGGATTAAAGCCTGCTTGTAAACTTCACTTCGTGTTGCAACTGCAGATGTCTTCGCATGGTAAGCTAATGATATTTTAATGAATTGAGTATGATGGTTCTCGAGCATTGCTTTCCACATCCTTATCAACCTGAAACATACTGTTAGTTTTAAACTATGTGATTGCAAAACTGAGACGACATGAAACAGAACAAAGGTAGATTTGGATCACGTAATACATCCAATTCCTGCTTACACTATGCTGTATCGGTTGAGATTCTCTTCAATGTTGTGTTAGGACCTATATCTAATTATATCTCATAGGAGGTATACTTGTAATGTTCCACAATATGTATAACATATATAAGATAGTGGAGCTACCTAGGGTTATTCTATTAGGAATAATTCCCTCAAACTAATATCGCATCAAAGCCATCATTCTTCCACGCATAGCACCAATTATTGGCGATATATCTCCCTCCAGGTCAGCCCAACACCTCTTGCTTTATTTCCACACACCATCCCCAATCGCATCTCTTCCACAAGCATTAGCACACCAGCACATCACTTCCTGGGCTCTGACACTATTCGCATTTCTTCCACAGGCTGCACAGCGCTGCCCAGTTCAGGTGCTACTGATCCTCATAGGCGATCGCTAACAATTCTTCCAAAGCCCAACTTGACAGTCAACAATTCTTACAGATCAAGCGACTAAACCATGTTCCTATCTCCACTTGGTCAGTGCACAAAGTTCCCATCTCAATAGTGCTTCCTCCATATATCTTTGAATAACACCATCTCCAAGAAAGTCCTCTATGTCAAGCTCATCCTCATTGACATCCCCAATGCCTTGGGTTGGATAACATCTCTAAGGATCCATAACAGTTAGAGAAGTTAAATGGAAAGAACTATCCTTCATCTTCATCTTTAGAGTCATTGCGCATGGTTCATGGGTTAAGGGAAATTGAATCATCTTGTAAGATTGAATGTTTGGCTAGGGGGAGTGGATAGTCCGTAACCTGAAAAATAAAAAGTTGTTTCTCTTGTAGCGGAAATAAAAAGAAGACAAATAAAAATAGCAATACCAACAACAAGATGTAACGCTGATAAGACCCCTGATGCTTCTCAACAACCTACTAATTTGTTAGGTGAATCATTCCAAAGTAACTATAATAACTTCTCTTCCAAAGACGGAGAAATCTTGTACAGGCAATTACTCTAATGAATTTTTATATTCAAATTATACCAAAGTATATTTTAGTATATCTATCAAGGTCCCTTTACCCCTTATATATACCCTCAAG
Organism: Kaempferia parviflora; assembly: GCA_037177295.1. NCBI lineage: Eukaryota > Viridiplantae > Streptophyta > Magnoliopsida > Zingiberales > Zingiberaceae > Kaempferia > Kaempferia parviflora. The sequence continues at coordinate 7,046 of JBAMIE010108264.1, read as the reverse complement.
TCTATACATAAATAAGCTGCAAAAGCTACTTATGCTGAAAACTTAACGAGCTACTTATGCTCGTGTCCAGTCAATTGAAATCTTCCCGGTCAATTGAAACGTAAAGATAAAAACCTTATCTACCAACAACTAGTTTAATGAAAACTTATTTAGTCAGTTGCTCAAACATCCAATTTACACGACAACTCAAACATTTAGTTGAGCGATCCAATCCCAATTTACTCCAACAACTAAGATAAAACTCTTATTTGCTAACTAATGGTTTGTCTGTCTAAGTCAACTAAATTCGGCTTTTGTCGACTCTGTCGGCTAAGATAGAATATTATATGCCAGGGGCTAATTTGTGAATATCTCCAATCGAAAAGAAATATATTCTAGTCTATTGAAATGACTCAAATTGCATTGCGAGCCAACGACCAAAGATTTAGTTGACTAAAACAATACTTAAATTGCATTGCGAACCTATATTAAATTCAACTAAAGCTCAAGCAAAAATATTTTATTTCCAAGCATAGAGTTTACAATCAACTCACACGTCAACAATTTATTCAGTTCAGGTTCACCTCTAATCAACTAGAGATCCACTATCAACTAAGACCCGAAACTTGTTGTTCCTTAGTCAAATTCTCCTTACAAACCACCACATCATTTCATAATGATAATCCACAAGTCTACTCATAATATTTTATAGTTGTATCTTCCAATCTTCAAAGTCATTGATACTTGCACCTTTTAAGTCACCTCTCTAGACCTTTAGTTTGGATGCACCAACATTCCAAACTTGTTTCAAGTCATCCTTTGCCTTACTTTCTAGTTTGCTTCATTTTGATACTTTAAAGCCATCGAACCAACAACTAGTCCATGCTCCCAATGCTCCGTGTACTACAGTCCACCTCACTAGCAATTCCTTGGATGCACCAAGCCTTCTAAGCTTACTCCATGTCATCTTTCATTGATTCGAAACCATCTCATTCTAGATCTCTAAGCCATCAAGCATATATATCCAACTTGACCATATCAAATAATCTTCATCACAATTTGACCCCACTGAGTCACAAACTTTCCAAGCTCCAAGTGTAACCTGCCAAGCTCTTGGTCAAACTAGACAACTTGGGGCATTATAGCATCTAACAATCTCCCTATCAACACAACTTGACCCTGTCAATTCATGAGCTTTCCAAACTCCATGTGTAACTTGCCAAACACTTTCACACTCAATGCATATATCATAGCCTTAAGATAAACCTAATTCAAACTCTTTGTCAACTACATCAAAACAACCAGGTTGAACTTGACCACCTGAAGCATTATTACACCAACGCATCATACTAAACAAGACTAATAGTTCAGAGCTCACTCAAGCCATGTAGGACCAAATTGTGGCGCAACTTCATGCCCTCTTGTGATAGTTTATTAATCCTAGACTGATGAGTATTTTCCAGTGTGATCTCTCATGTTACGAGACTTAAACACAAGCTCAAGCATTGTATATGGGTGATATCTCTCAAGCTTATGACATGATTGGTAGTCTGTTCCAATTATGCCAGAGTGATGCCAAGATGACCTCTCACATAGGCCCTTTCAAACTATAGCCAACAATCTTAAAGACATATTCCTAATCACATCGGGTGTTTGAAACATGTAAGACTGCTTTGATAGAGTACTCATGGTTATATCTCTTATTGAATACAACCTAAACTAAAACCAATGAGGTCTCAAATTCTGAGTGAAATCCTTCATTCCTCCTCTCTTTTACGTTTACTTGAGGAGGTTGTGAGCCTCTATGACAGCTTTGCATAGGCTGATCTTACTATCAATCATTCTGCTTTAGTTGTTGATTCATCCTTCGGAGGGGCAAGAAAGGGGAAGGGGATTGAGAAGGTCAACAAACGGGGAGAGGTGATTGGCCTGGAAATCAAAATAAGTCCAAGTGTACCCACTGTAGCATCATGGATTCTCTATTAGTCACTCGCCTCATAATGCATGTGTGGCTCTATCTGCTATTATGCCCATTGTTGTGGTTCCTTAGCCCCCACAAGCTCCACTATTACAATTCTAATCAAGGAGTACTCTCGACTCGTTTAGCTTTAAGCTATTGCCCATGGATCATCCCAGCATGCTACCTCTCTTGTTCATGGAGATACACTATTTGCTTGCATGACCTATGCTTTTGAATCATACTTGGATCCTAGATTCAGTGGCCTCTGAGCATATTTCTAGAAATGTGTTTTCCTTCTCTTTAGATCCTTAGTTGTCTTGGTCATCATGCTCTTCAACATTTGAAGCTTATGGTTCCTAATCTTTTGAGTTTTCAAACTTTTGAGTGCAAGTGATTGGTTAGGTAAACATGTTACGTCATCTTTTTTCCCCTAGTGTTCATAAGTGTTTCTACACCCTTTGCTTTAGTTCAATCATGTACTTAGGCTCCCAGTCATGTCAACTACTTTTGATTTCAAATACTATGTGACCTTTATTGATAAAAAATGTTATTCCATAATGTTAATCTAAGAAGATTGTGTCATCTAATTGGTGACAAAAAAAGATCCTTTTGGGCTCAAAGATTAGTATTAACACAAAATGATATAAATAAAGACACGTGCATTGTTAATATAGACAAAGTCAGCACACGAGTTTTCATTTTGTTGTTACTATAGTGTATATAATGAAAGTCATCTATTAATGGTAACAAGAAATTGCAACCTTGGGTCCATTAATCTTATTAAATGAACCAAAAGGATTGAAAGAGATAAAACATAATTGCATCTTCTTCTAGCTGTCATTCACGAAAATGGAGAGAACCTTTTTTTTGTTATACCATTGGGGACGCACAAGGTCAAGGGGAACAAGTGAAGATACCAGAGAGTGTTTAAAACTCTTGACCAACTCTTCTTCACTACTCATGTGGATCCCAAATTGGTCGTTGTTGCAGCAAAGGCATATTCACCATGATTTCACATTAGGACATATATTTAAAATTATTTTCATGATAAAAATTGAATATATTTTTTTTTTTGGTATCGCATTGCAGGAATTAATTGACACAATCAGCTCGAGTTAAAATTTGTTTGCTAATAAAAAGTCTTGATCAAAGTGCCCAGCAAGAAGATGACTCGCTAAAGCAAAATGCTCACATTATACCTTTATTATTTATCTGTAATTAAATCATATTATGCAAACACCACATATTTATATGTACCCCTGATTAAATCATATTAAGTAAAAAGTAAAAACCTCAAGTTTCAATCAAGCACCTCAGTTCTCGATTTGATTATCTAAATTTGTCTTGATTTAATTTCTTGATTTTAATTTAATCTATTTTTACTCACTCAATCTCACTTCAAGATCAACATAACATATCCATCTCCTATGGTGATTTCCTACTGGATCCAAGATATAAGTTCAGAAGTTCAGTCCAAGCCATTGTTGCAATAAACAAATAAAAGAAGCATGATGATGTAGTTAAGCCAGTTTTTCACAGCATCATATTTAGTGTACTAAAATGAATTCTTTAGAAACATACCCTTGTACAAGCTCCATCAGTTGTGGATGTAATTCTTCATCTCGCATTTTCTCAATTCTTTTTGAAATTGAATCAACTGAATGAATGGCCACCCTCGATCGAGAGTGCAGGTCCTTGACAACAGTTCTGGTTTTGTCTATTATTTTTGCGCTTAAGTCTTTTGCAATCTGATGCCTTAGTTGGTTACACTTCTGATCATACACCCTCCTGATACGTTCACTAGCCTAAAATAACAGAAAAGGCTCCTGATTAAGCAAAAAGAGTAGCAGCAGTGCATAATATTGGATACTCAATAATTAATTGACATAATTGGTGAAACATTGAATCATGTAAATTAGGTCGTTATGACTTCCCTTCTTACCAACAAACTCATGAAAAATAACCAAACACTCATCATGTTAATAGATTTAGACATTTTAATGTTGGTTGCATAGACCTAGTGTAATCCTCAACCTTTTTCAAAGAAACCTGGCTAAGAAAATAACCAAGTAAACAAGTACTGATCAATTAATCAACCAATGAAACTTGTAATTTCAATCAAAATTGTGCCATGTAGAATTCATTAGATTACCTTGATTTCATCATATAGTTTTCGCTCCCATGCATATAGCCTTTCGAGTGTGGATGAGTGACTTCCTGAGATCATAGAAAACTCATCAACAAAATCACTACTGGTGTCTTCAGCATCATCATTTGTAGCTTTTGCAAGAGGACTTTTAGATGATGATGAGAGAGAGGAGATGGAACGGTTCCAAGTGATGATTTTCACAGCATTCTGGTTAGGACCTAAGTAACCCATCAAGTTTGAAGCAATATGGTAAACTATCAGTAAAGTGGATGCTAGGTTAGGTATAAGAATAGACAACAATGCTAAATTGTATTAACATATTAGTTACTTCTAACCTCCCTGCTTCTGGGAAGTGTCTCCTGTACAACAAACCTGGTTTAATATCACCAGAACTTGGTAAGTATGAGGTCTACCTGTGGAACCCGAAATTTCATGAAGACAACAAGAAATATTAGCAATGCAGTAAAAATAATTGAAAACAAGTTACACAAAATTTATAGTTTCACCTATTGTCTCAGTAGAGATGCCAAGCCTGATCTTCTTCGTCTCAAGCATCCTTGAAACCTCATCACCAGCTTCAGCAGCACGAAGAAATCGGTTCTCAATGTCCCTCATACTGGACACAAAATCTTTAGCTCGATGTGTAATGAACTCAGAAAAGTCCTCCCTTTCTGGGCATAGTTCTTTAGGCAGCTTAGCATTCTTTACAGTTGACCCGCATGGATCAGATCCAGCAATCGTAAGTATAGCATCAACTGACCCACTGAAAACAGTGGAAGCAGACCTCATTCCTCTATCCTTATGACTCTTTTCCTCTATCAAGCCTGTGGACTGGGGTTCTTGATTTGTTATCTCCAAGTAAGATTTGTCCTCCATCTTCTTTTTGTAGATATCAAGTCCCCCTTGTTTGAAAGGAACGACTTCTTCTGCTTCCTTTATCTGTCTCAAACCTATCATCCTATTCACTTTCAAGCTCTGATGGGAATCTGCAGTTGGCGCACTGACTTTGCCAGTGACCCCTGCAGGACCAAAGAAATCCCATGATGAATCAATATCAAGAGGCGGTGGCGGTGGAGGTGGGAGGGGGAAAGTAAGAGAATCTTCTTCGGCAAAATGAGTTGCTGATTGATGATCAAGTGTGACACTTACGGAAGAGACCCCTGCTGCCCTCATATAGCTCATATTGGCAGCTATAGGCGTCAATGGACTTGCACTTAATGGGGAACCAACACACTCTACAAACCCCGAAGGCGATGGTGATGCATACGAGGAATGGGATGGAGATTTCTCGACTTCAGAAGTAGACAGTGATGATTCGAGCAAAAGGTCGGCCTCTGCAAACTTCCTGAGGCCAGCCCCAACACTGCGAAGAGATTGGATGTAGGAGAGGTGGGCTGCCGATAGAGCATACCTTGAATCAATGGCCAGCTTTGTGTGTTCTATGCGATCTTTGCAGAGAAGCAAAACGCCAGTTTTAGATGGTTTGGATGCAGAAGTACCCATCTGGCTATGAGATCCACAAAAGCGATGAAGGAAACAAAACCCTACTCAGATAAAACCCCTTGCGTTTCTCATCCACACTTCTAATCTCATATTAAGAGAAAAAACTCTTTCCGTTAACAGCAAAATCCAACCCTAGCACGCGACTTCCCAACCACAAACAGTATCTTTTTGGTTGCAAAAAATCCGCATTGCTCGAATTAACAAAGAGACTATGCGCAAGAACGAACCTTTCAGCCGTAGGCGCCGAGCCCTAGTAAAATGCACTCTCCTGCCCAAGTTCTTGCCTCAATCGCCACTCTCCCGTCGCCAAATTCCGACCTTTCCTCCCAAAATTTCGACCTGGCGTCAGGACCCGGCGTTGCGCTACGAAACAGGACCTCTGGTGGCTGAGTGATCTCGCTGAAGCTGGTGCTTTGGACGGAAGCCTGCTCAAGTTCATCAGCAACACCTCGACTCTCCTTTCCTCTTCGCACCGTGCACGAGGAGGAAGACGACGAGGTGGTACGCCGCTCGGCTGACGTGTGAAATTGAGAGAGAGAATGGGGAAAATGAGAGAAGCAATATTAAAAGCAGAGGAAGGAAAGAGAAAGACATGGCTTCGTGTCACGTGAAGTTCAAACCCAGCAAAATTTACTATTATTTAATCCTTTATTAATTTCTCATTTGTTTTTTATTTTTTTCACGTTCAGCTGTCTTATCTAATAGCATTTTAACCCAAAAATGTTATAAAAAGATAATTATATTTTTTTTATTATTTTTCAATAATAATCACATGAAAATATATATATATATATATATATATATATATATTAAATAGACTATTATAAAAATATTCTTAAAATTCTAGATTCGATATCCTGCCCGACGCTTCGTGTGCGACCTTGCCCGACGGACACTGTAGCACTGCCGCATCATCATATTTTATATTTTCTTTCCTTTTCACTTGTCAGCGCTGCTGCGACTTATTTTTATCTCTCTCCTCGCCCTCACGATCTGCCGTGACTTGCCGGCGAGTTTTAAAATGTAACGCCCGCCCTTAACTACGCTTAAGGCGGCGCTACTTTTTTTTTTCGTAACATAACATATATGTCATAAAACCTAAAGATACATACTTAAACATGAAAGGTGTAATGCATATCTAAGCTAGGAATCAATTGTGGATAACTTCTAACAATGCTAAATTATACAACATGACATAGACTTGAACTAACTTAACTAAGCATGACATATCATATCAATAGCAATTTAAAAGGCATTCTTTAACATATTTCGGAAGAAATATTACTAACATAAACAATTAACATAGTTCACTAATTAACTTATTGATGGGTACTTGTCAACATCCATAAAGTATACTAGTGCCCCCTAGCATCACAAGTTAAGTTTAGGTTTGCAAATAAACAATAGTCATCAAGCATCTCCTAGTAGCACATCTAAGTAGTACAAAAGCAACAG
>JBAMIE010108161.1:0-16476 GCA_037177295.1 Kaempferia parviflora | reverse complement strand
ATTATCACCTATAGAACGCCCTTGAATGAAGGCCACTTGAGCTGGGTCCAATAGATATTCCAAAACATGAGATAACCGGCTAGCAAACACTTTTGATATTACCTTGTAGAAAATATTACAGCAAGATATTGGCCTATAATCTATAACATCAATAGCATGATTACCTTTTGGCACTAGCGATACCAAAGAATGGTTCCATTGCTCTTGCCTTGTTGAAAGAATTCCTGCATAGCTACAATAAAATCAATAGATATGATATCCCATGAGGAAATAAAGAACTTTGAACTATAGCCATCCGGCCCCGACGCTTTCCCACATCTTATGTGTGCACACATACCTGGTGGATCTATTGAGAGTATAAGTCGATTATATACATATAATATTTGTACATGGGTTTGGTGTGTATTGATAGAGGTATCTGGTTGATTGAACATATGTTGTTGCATAACCATTTAGGTTATGATTGTATCATTTACGATCATATCGGTCGGGCTGTTGTATTGAGCTTGAACTGGATTTACACATATTGATTGGGTTGTTGCGTTGATATTGTACTAAATGTACACATATCGATTGGGTTGTTCCGTTGACCTTGTACTGGTTATACTCATGTCGATTGGGTTGTTGCGTTGATCTTGTACTGATGTACACACATCGGTTGAGATTGTGGCATTGATCTTGTACTGGTTGTGCATGTGCTGATTGGGTTGTTGCATTGATGATGACTGAGTTTGTATCATGATTATTCATATCATGCTCATCATCTCATTACGCATGCTGACGACCATTGCTCCGTCATGTATGAGCTAGTCGTAAGTCATTTCTAGCTGACTATTCGACCACTTCGAGGGAGGGAGTGGAGTGAAGGAGTGGAGCCTATTCTGTCGTGCCACCCGGTCACTCTGGGGTAGTGATATCCAGTGTTGTGAGTAGTCAAGGACCCTGATGCATTCATAGCTAGATAACTACCATGCAAACTGTCCGCCACAGCCATGCCTATATGATGGTATCTGGATGGTAGTACAGTTGTTATTTACCAACCTCCCTGCCATATGTGGGTCGTGGTGTCTTGAGAGGTGGGCGGGGTGACTGGGGGTGACCATGGCGCATGCATATTCATATGCATATGATGCTCGGTGCATCTTTCGGAGATATTCTGTAAACATGTCTAGTAGATACTAGTTACATGTGATTGTGATATGTTGCACTTACTTGAGATATGATTGTTGCATTTGGTTGTTATGACGCATACATGTTATTTACATTATATATATATATATATATATACATGTTGTCATTGACTCTTTGGGTGTTACAAGCAGATCTGTTATGGATATCTAGGGAAGTTACCCATCATTACTTGTATGTGTTCATCTGGTACTGGTATGTATACTGATTTTTGTGTCAGTTATGATCATATTTTTATTTCCTACTGAGACTATATATTCCTTTAATCTCCATGTTTTATATATATCATACACTGTCTTATCTATTACCTGTTGAGTGACCCACACTCACCACCCCTTTATATGCTTTTTGTTTTTCAGTAGCATGTAGATGATGTAGAGTTGCTTGGAGTATCTTGACTGCTAGTCCCATGTTACATCAGAGACGGATTCTATTTACCGATCTTATGATTTGCATCTATGTTTATTTTTATTGTCTTGGCATTGTATCTATTTGGCTTAGACTCCGTAAGTAGCTTCATGACTACTTTTATTATTTTTGGGTTGTTGTTGTATAAAGTCTAGCCGGCTAGCATTCTCATTTTTGGCATGAGTGCCTTTCTTATGTTTTTTCCGCTGCATTTTTTTATTTCAGCCGTGTGGACTACATATACAACTGCGTGGTTGTGTTTATTTCTAGCCGAGTGGGTTGTTTATAATTGTGTGGTTGTGTATGTTGTTCTGGTCATGTTGTCCGGGGTAGAGTGGCCTTGTTGGCTATGTATACATGATTCATATTATCGCTGTTATAGAGGAGGTGCTATCCGATTTTCATCTGACACCCTTACCCTCGGGGCGTGACAAGTGATACGTCATAGAAACTACTTAGGTAGCTACTATACAATTATAGTTAAATCCTAAATGTTAAAATCTTAATTCCTAAATTCTTAACACTATTATATATAAAAAATATTTTTTATCAACTTCATCAAATTTATTTAAACTTATTCAAAATTACTTTAAAATAATTATATCAGCTGCCTAAGTAGTTGCTACATATTTGTAGAAGTTACTTAGTAGCTATTACATAGTTGTAGAAACTACTTAGTCGCTATTATAATACTATAACGGTGTTGTATTAGCTATTACACATTGAAGTAGCTAATTGTAGCAGCTATAATAGCACTGGAAGTAAGAAATAGTATTGTAGTAGCTATAAAAAGTAGTTACATGTTATAGTAGTTAGTCATATCTGCTACAACATCACTAAATGTAAGTGATATTTTAAGAATAAAAAATATGATAGGGATCCCTTTTGAATTTTTTAAAGGAACGTCTTTTAATGATTTATATAATTTGAGCCGCCCTTTTATTTTGGGCAAAAGTAAAAAAGGCACTTCTTTTTTCTAAGTTATCAATAGGACGCCCCACTTTGTTTTTTAATCAAAAGGGCATCCCTTCCCATTGTTCAGTCATGTATATTATCCTCTTGCCCTTCAGTATTATTCCCATTATTATCTCCCACCTAAATTCTGAACTAGTCAAATGTGTTATAACAACTATAAAACCGTAGCTGCTGCACAAGTTGTAGCGAAAAGAAATTCATATCGCTGCTATATTTGTTGTAGCGGCTACAAAACTGTAGTTGCTACACATGTTGTAGTATCTACGAAACTGTAGCTATTACATATGTTGTAATAGCTACAGTTTCATAACTGGTACAATGTGAATGTTAGGTAAGCATGTTATAGCAGTTATAAAATTGTAGATGCTACAACTGAATGGTAGGTGAATAACATCGAATCTGTATTGTGTAAGACCCTTGCGGCCGACAAGAGGGGGTGAATTGCCCAGCAAGATAAAAAAATATCTTTCTCAAACTTATCGACTTCAAACAAACACACTAATATATTAAAAGAATGTAACAGAATATGAGACAATATATTTACTTGGCTTCGTAATCAGGGAGGTTGCTACTCAAGACAGTAGAAGCTCAACTTGAATATCTCCTTTGTCGGAGGCAGAGAAACCTCATACAGTCATTAAAAGTTCATAAAAGGAAAAACTCAAAATACAAAGTGATTACAGTGTTTGTTGTTGAAAACAAAGGAGAACCAGAGCTCTATTTATAACCTTTGGTAAATTCTACCTCGAGTATTCCTGGGCATCCAGACTGGTCCGGGTGCTCTTAGGTGGATAAATTTTATCCCCTCGCAAATGGCTCGTCAACGAGGTTCGGATAAGATTTTATCCACTCCCGGGTGCCCGGACTGCAGGGCGTCTGATACGGCGCCCGACCGAGCATGGAGGTCCGGGGCCCCCGGTCTAGTCAACCTTGTGTTGACTGGTCCGATTCCCTCCGGCTTAATCCGATTTCGTCCGGCTAGCTCCCGAAGCCTCTGGCTTCGTCTGTGGTCGCATGGGTGATTTTGGACATTTGGAATAGAGCTCATCCGGGCCTATTTTCCGTCCTTCCTCCAGTGAGATTCTTCACCGACTTCTAGTCCCTCGGACCGACGTGCACTTCCTTCTCATTCCACCGGTGTACTCTTCCGTAGCACCTTCTCCCTCGGACGTACCTAGCCTGTCGACTCTCTTTCATGCTGTCATTCTCGCTATCTACGTCTTTCGCTAGACTTCTTGTGTTTCTAAGCTCCTACACACTTAGACATAAGATTAGATAACGACAGAACCTAACCTAACTAGGTTGATCACATCAAAACTAACTTAGGGTACCAACAATCTTCCCTTTTTTGATGTGAGCAACTGAAATTAAATTAGGGTAAACTAAGCAAAATATAAGCAATTAAGTAAACAAGTAAATGCAATTAAAAGATTGCAAAAATATTTACTACCTCCCCTTAACTTATCATTATTCTCCCCCTTTAAACATATTAAAAATAGGGAATATAAAAAAAACTTTAACTTTTCAGGTCTTTAAACAAGGTAGTAAAAAAACTTAGAAACTTATTTAAAAAAAAAAAAAAGTGTATCAATGTATACTTTGATAATTAAGAAAAATATTTTTTATGAAAATTTTTTAAGTGATGGAAACATAATATTCACAAACAAGAAATTTAAGTTTTCAAAACAAATTTATTTTTTAAGCATTTTTGCTAATAAAAATTACAATTTCAATAGAAAATTTATTAAAAAAATTTAATTTTTGTCAAATTGTTTTTCAAAATTCTTATCTTAAGTGAATGACTTTATTTTCTAACTCATAAAAAAACTTGAAGAAAAAAATAAAATAGAAAGTTTACTAAAATAAATTTTACATCAAAATTAGACATTTTTAAAATAAAATTATAGAAAATTTATTTTTTGTTAAAAATTTAAAAATTTTCTAATAATGCATGTTTTAGTTTTCTAACTTACATAAACATTTTGAACAGAAATCAAAAAGAAAGTTTGTGAAAATAAATGTTGAATAATAGATATACATTTTCAAAGGAGAAAATTAAAAAAATAGATTTTTAAATCAAAAAATATTGCTGATTTTTCTAAGAGTATAAAATAACTTTTGGATAAAAAAATTAAAATTCTCAATAATAAAATTCAAAAAATTTTAAATTAAAAAATATGATTTTTGATAATAAATTCATAAAAAATATTTTTTCAAAAATTATTCTATTAAAAGATAATGCTTCTATTTTTCATAGAAAACTAATTTAGCAACAAATTGTTAATAGAATATTCATAAATTTAAATTTGAAATGATTCTAAATTAAAGAAAATGTCAATAAAAATATTTATAGTTAAAGCATATTGTTTAAAAAATTTTGCTAAGCATGATTTAGGAACCTAATAAAGGTGCCTTCCTATAAGATTAATTAGAAATTTTCTAGGTATACATTTCTGAGAAATATTTTTTATTTGCCCTTGATGAAAGCGATATTACCAATTAAGTCCAGTATTTTGAAAAAATTTATCCTTATATGAGCATGCATAGTTTCTTGAATTTTTATTTTTTTTCTAACTTTTCTTTTTAATTTTAATTTTCTAATTTTATTTTATCAAAATCTTATAGTAAACAGGATTTAGTTAACGTTACTTTTTAATTTAGTATTTTTTTTTAATTTAGCTAAGTATTTGGTAAGCATTTTAATAATCTTGAAAGATTGTATTGGGGATATATTGCATACCTAACTTACCTTATCTTTTGAAGCTCCCTCTCCACTGTAGCTTTCTTCCGATGAGACTCCTCCTTCGTCAATGCTTTCTTCGAATGCTGCTCCCACTAAGTCGATGCTCATCTCCGATGAGGTCTCATTGTCCGTCTCTTCTTGATGACTTGCCATCAACGCAAGTCTGGCGTGGGGCTTCAATTTCGGACTCAGATGAAGACTCATCCTAGGTTGCCTTCAAATTCTTATGTCATGGATTTATCGGTCTTTTGCCCTTGTCTTTATCCTTCTCGAGTCTTTATCCTTTTTCATGGCAGTTGTAGCATTTGATCTTCTTTCTTGAATTATGTTTCTTTCCCTGCATCTTGTGAAACTTGTTAGATTTGATAAACTTATTTAAATTCCTTACCATAAGAGATGCTTCCAATTTGTCGGCTGAGGAATCAGACTCGGGTTCATCCTTCTTCGTAGCTTTGAAGACTATATTTTGACTTGACTCTTTCTTTGAATCTGCAATTCTAGTTTCATGAATTTCAAATGTGAAAATAGTTCTTCTAATGAACTTACCTCTAGGTCCCTAGAGATGTAATACACATCTGCTAGGGCCGATCATACCTGATTTGTTGGAAATACGTTGAACGCATACTTGATCGATTCTCGGTTGGTTACCTTGACTCCAATATTCGTTAGCTCGGTTATTAGCTCTGTCAGCTTTGCTTGTAAATGCGTGACTGTCTCACTTTCGTGCAATTAGAGGTTGGTGAGTTGGTTCCGAAGAAGATCTTTTCTTACCAACTTGGCTTCCGTTGTTCCTTCGTGTAGCTCTAGGAACTTCTCCCAAAGTTCCTTTGTTGAGTTGTATTTTCCGATTCGGCTTACCTTTTGAGGTGGCAGGGCGCTTAGCAGATGAAATTCTACTTTTCCATTTGCTACAAATGCAGCTTGTTCTTTATTTGTCTAGTCTTCCGCTTCTTTTAACTTTCCGTTGTTGTCGATAGGTGCTTCAAAACCATTTTTTAAAATTAGAAAAATGCTAAAATCAGTTTTAAAAAAATACCTCCATCTTCTTTTTCCAAAGTCTGAATTCTCCCTCGAACTTAGGCGGATGGATGCTTGCTCCGGCCATTGTCTTGTATGCTTCATTCGACCGTTAGTCCTCCTGAAGCGACTTGGCTCTGATACCAATTGTAGGACCCTTGCAGCCGGCAAGAGAGGGTGAATTGTCCTGCAAGATAAAAAGAATACTTTTCTTGAACTTATCGACTTTAAACAAACACACTAATATATTAAAAGAATGTAACAGAATATGAGACAATAGATTTACTTGGCTTCGCAACCAGGGAGGTTGCTACTCCAAGACAGTAGAAGCTTAACTAGAATATCTCCTTTGTCGGAGGTGGAGAAGCTTCGTATAGTCGTTGAAAGCGTAAAAGAAAAGGCTTAAAATACAAAGTGATTACAATGTTTGTTGTTGAAAATAAGGAGAACCAGGATTCTATTTATAGCCTCTGGTAAATTCTATCTCAAGCATTCTCGGGCGCTCGGACCTGTCCGGGCACCCCCCAGATAAATAAACTTTATCCCCTCGCAAATGGTTCATCAACGAGGTTCGGATATATGATTTTATCTACCCCGGGTGCCCGGATTGCAGGGCGCTTAACACGGCGCCCGACAGGGCTCGGAGGGGTCCGGGGAGCACGGACCAGCCAACCTTATGTTGACTGGTCTGATTCCCTCTAGCTTGATCCGCTTTCGTCCGGCTAGCTCCCGAAGCCTCCGACTTCGTCTCTGGTTGTTTGGGTGATTTCGAACATTTGGAATAGGCTCACCCGAACCCCTGGATTCTCATCCTTCAGACCGCTAGCACGTCCTTCTCGTTCCACTGGTGTACTCTTCTGCAACATCTCGTCCCTCGGACGTACTAAAATTAAACCGTCGACTCCCTTCCATGTCATCCTTTTCGCTAGCTGCGTCTTTCGCTCCTGCACACTTAAACACAAGGTTAGATAACGACATGACCTAATTTAACTTGGTTGATCACATCAAAATTAACTTAGAGCACTAATATATTGTAGTAACTATAAAACTATAGCTACTGCAATGTAAATATTTTTAAACATATTAAATATTAAGTATGTAGATGATATTAACGTAATTGATCGATTCTGAATTAAGTGAGAGAAAGCAATGAGAGCAACAGTGGAGGGTAGTAGGAGGGTAAATGTACACGATTGAATAGTGAGTATGTATTTGATTAAAAAGTAAAGTGTGGATTTGAAAAATAGGGACTTTTTCTTTTTGATTTTTCTGCATTTGTAAATTGTAATTATACATATACATATATATTAATCATGCGCTAGTTAAATCAATCAATGGACTCACCTAAACCTACTCCATAAATCATTAGCGACAAATAAGGGGGAACAAAGCATCTTTAATAGTATAAGAATCCAAAAGACGCTATATTAACTGAGCCAAAGTCGAGGATAATGACTTCTTTATGAATCGAACCCTCAACAGCCGCTACTAGCGCAGGCGTCGCCGCTTGTCTTCTCCAGAAGCAGCTTTACCATTCACCTCGTCGTTGGTTTCTTTGCTTGGTTGAGATCGTCAGGGAGTGTGAGTAGATCTACTGGTAGTGATGAATAAGCTCGAGAAGATGGCATCCATTGATGCCCACATGAGGCTTCTAGCTCCGGCGAAGGTCTCCGATGACGATAAGTTGGTCGAGTACGATGCCCTTCTCTTGGATCGCTTCCTCGACATCCTTCAAGATCTCCACGGCGAGGAAATCAGAGAGACGGTATGCTCACTCTGTCTGTGTTTTCGATGTTTGTTTGGGTCTTTGATGCCGTTTTGGCTGACATATAACGAAATGGAAGAAAAATTGTTTTTCTTAGACGTGGTTAGCCGGTCGAAGTGGGTGGTATTGGTAAATCATTTTGATTTTACATCGCGTTGGATGGTTCTTATGTTGATCCATTCGAGATACTTCTTGGCATGATCCTAAGGTCGTTGTTCGTTTCTTCCTTTTCTTTGAAGGTGGCTTTCGTTGCTCTGTCCGGGTCAGTTTAGATGTTTAGCCTTCCCAGATAGGGGCAACCTGAGTACATACTTGACCGGGGTATTTGGACAAAGTAGTCTTTTGCTCGCGAGTTGGGAACTACTGCGCGTCCTTCCAAAGTGAATGGAGAAAGATGCTGCGGTTCAGGTTGACTTAGGTGAAAATGAGCGTCCGTTGAGGTGGTTAATGGCTTAGATGAGATGCCTTCTTTTTTGGGTAGAGTGTAGGTCGAGGTCTGAGATTGTATGTCATGGTAGAGGAGATTGCCAGGTTCAAATCCCACACAAGTTAGTTCTTTTATAAAGATATAAGAGTCAAGAAACAGTCTATGGTTGAAACTTGGACTTCAAACGATGTCTTGGATGCTCAATGCAGGCTTGGCTCATAGCTGAACTTAGTGCAGCGGATAAGATTTTGAGGGCTGGCATCCTTCCAAGTTTTACAATCTGTAGATTGCCACGCCGTTTGCAGGCTCATATTCTTTCAAATTCACTATTTGGTTTCATCATCTAATGAAGCCAATTGATTTTTTTACTAATACATAATTGGAAGCTTGTTTCTATTTTTGATAAGTTTAAGGCAAAGTCACTGCTTAAGAGTTTTAATTATGCTTTATATGAAGGTAGGATTCAAACACAAGACCATGAGAACAACTTTTGAAGTCCTTACCATCTAAGCAAGCTAAAACTTTTGACTTGTGCTTGCATTTTCCATGTCAGGTTCAAGATTTGTATGAATTTTCTGCTGAATATGAAGAGAGGCATGAGTCTCAGAAGCTAGAGGAGCTGGGAAAGGTGTTGACTAGTTTGGATGCAGGTGACACTATCGTGGTCACAAAATCATTCTCCCACATGCTTAACTTGGCCAATCTGGCTGAGGAGGTCCAAATTGCCTATCGTAGAAGGATAAAGCTGAAAAAGGGAGATTTTGTTGATGAAAATTCTGCAACAACTGAATCAGATATAGAGGAAACACTTAAGCGTCTTGTGGTGCAGCTGAAGAAGTCCAAAGAAGAGGTATTTGATGCTTTGAAAAACCAGACAGTTGATTTGGTTTTGACTGCACATCCGACTCAGTCAGTCAGAAGATCCTTGCTCCAGAAGCATGCAAGGTTTGTTAATAATTGTCAATTATAATCTACTTGCTAAAATCATTTTGGGAGCGGGAGCAAATAGGTTGTTGGTTTTTTCCTTGATGAGCTAGCTTAGATGCATTTTACCTTGTCCATTTGTGGATTTAATTTATAAATACTGGAAAGGATATTGGAACAATTTATTTATTTATTGGTTTTCTTTATACTTGTTTTTGTCCTACATAATTCTTATAAACTTCATGATGAGGACCTGCATCATTGCCATACTTTCTAGTTGCACACGCTGTGACAGTTAAAACTGGCCCTATATCTAAGATGCAAATGAATTGACTGTCATATCTCTAAATCTTAGAAAAAATTTCATCATTAATATTCCTGGTGTATTGTACTTGTTTAATAATGATTAGTGGTAATGAAATGAAGTTGGCATCTTTCAAGGTAAAAGACGAAGATGATAATTGGCTTCTTACATAAGATCTATACTTTTAATCAGGATAAGGAACTGTTTGACACAGTTGAATGCGAAAGACATCACTCCTGATGATAAGCAGGAGCTTGATGAGGCTCTTCAGAGAGAGGTAATTGTACCACATGCTTAACGTTACATTAAATGAGCATCTTTTTAATTTCTGTAACTTTTCATGGAGCTGGAAGCTACATGTTTGATTTTGGGGTCTTTTTAAATCTTGAAACAGAGGAGAGAGAAGAATCTAGGCCTGTTTAAAGGGAATACATAATTTAACAACCCAGATCACCAACTTGTTTAACACTTTGTTATCATTGATATTTTGAGTGTCAGAAATAGGATTTCAGAATTTGTAATGCACGGAATTGAGTTGATAATTCTGGTAAGAAATGAATTTTGTCTTTAAAAATCAGCTATATTATCTTTTCATATGAACATTTAGTGATGATGTGATGGACCGTACCATTCTCCATTTAATCTAGAGTAAACTGTACACCTCTAGTTTATTTGATATTCCAGGTACCAATCATTTTTTCCAGAAAAAATCTCCACTTTAGTCCATCATATGGCTTATGTAATCTACCTTACTATAAAGTAAAACACATTTTGTTGTGTATTTTTCATTAAACTTGTAATTGCCAAGAACAAATTGGTGCAATGTAGTCGAATTAATGAAGTAGCTTAACCAAGGTTTCATATCTTCGCTAAAATTGTATACTATCTATTATAATATTTCTATAATAATTGACTTGTAGATTCAAGCTGCCTTCAGAACTGATGAAATCCGAAGAACTCCCCCAACCCCTCAAGATGAAATGCGTGCTGGAATGAGCTATTTCCATGAAACTATTTGGAAAGGTGTTCCGAAATTTTTGCGACGTGTTGATACAGCACTGAAAAACATTGGGATAAATGAGCGTGTGCCCTATAATGCTCCTCTTATTCAATTTTCATCTTGGATGGGCGGTGATCGGGATGGTAAATCAACTCCTTGGTTTTAGATTAGGCCTACATTTATTTTTCTATTATTTTACTATGGATGTAGTTGATTTGCATATATCCTGATTCCTCAATCTGGGAATGGAATATGGTTTAGGTAACCCAAGAGTTACTCCAGAAGTAACAAGGGATGTGTGCCTGCTGGCGAGAATGATGGCTGCAAACTTGTACTACTCACAAATTGAAGATATGATGTTTGAGGTATTGAATGGCATTCTTGCTATAGCTTTTTATTCTTTCTTTTGCAATGTTTTTGTGTGAATCAATGTGATATTTTCTTGTAGTTGTCTATGTGGCGCTGCAATACTGAACTTCGAGTACGAGCTGACATTCTACATCAATCCTCGAGAAAAGATGCAAAGCACTACATAGGTTCTATGCCTTCATTGAATTTGTTTTTTTATATAATTGCAATTATGTATATGGATTATATCAGCTTTCACACTTGTGTTATGAGCTTATCTTCTTTAGTATTTATTAGATTGCTTCCCATTTTAGGAAAATCTGTTGAAAATCCTACCATTATATTTTGACATTGCAACTTGTTAAGTTTCACTTTTTGCAGTCTGTTTTTTTTTTAAAATCAAACTTATGATCACTATGGCTTAACAATTCATTGTTTTCTTCTTATTTATTGTTCCACAGAGTTCTGGAAGCAAGTTCCTCCAAATGAGCCTTACCGTGTTATACTTAGTGATGTGAGAGATAAATTATACAACACACGTGAGCGCTCTCGCCATTTACTTTCAAATGGATATTCTGACATTCCTGAGGAAATGACTTTTACAGATGTTGAACAGGTACTTAATGCATCTTTATCTATGGTAAACAGAATGGTTTTTATCTCAATTTTGTGTTATTCCACATATGATGGCTGCCATTGGGGTTAAATCATCTTTTGCGCTGTCTTGTAGTTTTTGGAACCTCTTGAACTCTGCTATCGATCACTCTGTGACTGTGGCGACAGACCTATTGCCGATGGGAGCCTTCTTGACTTTTTACGCCAAGTATCAACCTTTGGCCTGTCTCTTGTCCGACTTGATATTAGGCAAGAATCTGATAGGCACACTGATGTTGTTCATGCTATCACTAAACACTTAGGAATTGGATCCTATCGTGATTGGTCTGAGGAGCAACGTCAAGAATGGCTCTTATCTGAACTTAATGGGAAACGCCCTTTGTTTGGTATTGACCTACCAAAGACAGATGAAGTTGCTGATGTTTTGGACACATTCCATGTCATAGCAGAACTGCCTTCAGACAACTTTGGGGCTTACATCATATCAATGGCAACTGCTCCATCAGATGTCTTGGCTGTAGAGCTGTTGCAGCGTGAGTGCCGTGTGAAAAATCCATTGAGAGTAGTCCCATTGTTCGAAAAACTTGCGGATCTTGAGGCTGCTCCAGCAGCTTTAGCCAGACTTTTCTCAATAGATTGGTACAGGAGCAGGATTAACGGGAAGCAAGAAGTCATGATTGGATATTCAGATTCGGGGAAGGATGCTGGGCGGTTTTCTGCTGCTTGGCAGTTATATAAAACTCAAGAGGAGCTTGTAGACGTTGCCAACAAGTATGGAGTAAAACTGACCATGTTTCATGGACGAGGTGGAACTGTTGGAAGAGGTGGTGGTCCTACACATCTGGCTATCCTGTCTCAGCCACCAGGTACAATTCATGGATCTCTTAGAGTTACTGTTCAAGGTGAAGTAATTGAGCAGTCCTTTGGAGAGGAACATTTGTGCTTTAGGACACTGCAACGTTTCATAGCTGCTACACTTGAACATGGAATGCATCCCCCTATTTCCCCAAAGCCAGAATGGCGTGCATTGATGGATGAAATGGCTGTTGTTGCTACAAAGGAATATAGATCAATTGTCTTTGGAGAACCACAATTTGTTGAATATTTTCGCCTAGTAAGTAATCTAACTTATTTGATTAATTACCTGCAATTAGCAAACAAGAGATTTAATGAAAATTTGGGTTTGTTAGTTACAATATAAGTTCGCTAACCTATTTTGTTGTTCAATCTCGTTTACAAGTATGTGATGTGTGGTGCCGATCTTGGTGCCTGTCACATTATTTCTAAAAGTGGGAATATGGGCTCAAGGGATCTAGTTGTCTAACACATCCTACCTTTATCAGGGTAGTATCTTGTTGACTATGGTAAACAGTTATCAGT
Source organism: Kaempferia parviflora (assembly GCA_037177295.1). NCBI lineage: Eukaryota > Viridiplantae > Streptophyta > Magnoliopsida > Zingiberales > Zingiberaceae > Kaempferia > Kaempferia parviflora. The sequence goes on along the minus strand of JBAMIE010108161.1, from coordinate 3,382 downwards.
ATGGCACCTTTTCAGAGAAATGATCCCTTCGTCCTATCAAATTCTGGCATCATCTAATGGAATGTGACTAATCAATCCTTTGGATAAGTCCCTATTCTCCATTCACCTCTCCTTGATGCAATTGTGGTTACATTGGCAGGCTACACCTGAACTGGAGTATGGGAGGATGAACATTGGAAGCCGTCCATCGAAACGAAAACCCAGTGGGGGCATTGAATCACTTCGTGCAATTCCTTGGATATTTGCATGGACACAGACACGGTTCCATCTACCAGTGTGGCTTGGTTTTGGTGCTGCATTCAAGCATGTCTTTCAAAAAGATATCAACAATCATCAAACTCTTCAGCAGATGTACAATGAATGGCCATTTTTCAGGGTCACCATTGACTTGGTTGAGATGGTTTTTGCCAAGGGAGATCCTGGAATAGCTGCTTTATATGATAAATTGTTGGTTTGTGAGGATCTGTGGAAATTTGGTGAGCAACTCAGAGCCAACTACGAAGAAACCAAGCATCTTCTTCTTCAGGTGCAAATTTTTTCGTCAATTTTTTATTAACTCCCAGCAGATCATTGAGATACAACACAATCAAAATATATATCAGTTAGTCTAAAGTAAAACCATTGTTAACTGATGGTTTTGCTTATACACATTAGTTATGAAGCTTATTTTAGTGGTTTTACTGTATGAGGCAAGTAACTTTTGATTGCTAAGTTTTTAACCATGCATAGCGAGAATGACATATCCTTTAAGTTCATTTATTTCATAATAAAAATATATTTATGCTTTATTTCAAGGACTTACATTACTAATTTAAGTTTATTTAAAATTCTGCCAAAATAATATCTTGGCCATATTGGTCTGAGGAGTTCTAAGAGTCTTTCAAATTTGCTTCTCCATCGTAGGAATAAGATTCTAAACTTTTGCAAATTCCGTGAATACGAACATATGATATCTTGGCCATATTTTTGTTTTGTGACCACAAGGTGTTCCTACACGGCTACACCATTCGAGAGTGACAATGTTAAACCCCTCTATAGTTGTGTTATACGGATTTAAACCTTCAACCTTCAATGGAAAGTCTTCTAATCTAGTTCACTCACCACTTGACAAAGCAATTGTTGGTTGTTTTGTTGCTAGCCACCTAATAATATCCGATGACATGCCACAAAAGAAACTGAGTTTTCCTTGTTCCTTCCTTTTAAGTTTTATATTCCTTGCATCATGTTTTGTCTGAAGTGCCACATTGGTTCTCTTCTCGTAGGTCGCTGGACACAAAGATCTATTGGAAGGCGATCCATACTTGAAGCAGAGGTTGCGTCTGCGAGATGCTTACATCACAACTTTGAATGCTTGCCAAGCTTATACCTTGAAGAGAATCAGGGACCCCTCCTACCATGTGAATGTTGGGCCTCATCTATCAAAGGAGATCACAGAATCCAACAAACCTGCTGCGGAGTTGGTGAAGCTCAACCCTAGCAGCGAGTATGCGCCCGGACTGGAGGATACCCTCATTTTGACCATGAAGGGTATTGCTGCTGGAATGCAGAACACTGGTTAAATTATGAACTCAGTAAGGTAATTTGCCACCACAGCTTTCCGTGTTTTATTGAGTTGTCGAAGTCCATTGTTGCCTGACTATAGATGGTAAGAAGAATGACTAAACTGAGTCTATCTGTGAATATGTTTCTAGTGTTTTTAGTTCGCCTGAATCTGAACTTTTGCACTGTCAAATCTTAATGATTTGGGTTTGTCTGTTCTGTCGCAGTTTTCTCCTTGTTGGAGGATTCAAAAGATGGATAGTCCATGTTTTGTTGCATGAGTAGAGTAGATCGATTTACTCTAATTTAATTCGATTGGTATTTTCGTTCTAAATCACTTACTCTACTCTACTCATCTCGATCAATAGAATCAATGATTCATTGTCTCATTTGACCTATTCATGTCATGCATCCTTCTCAATTGTCCATCTTCATCGATCCACTCATTTGATCCCCTCCATCTTGTTGCAGTGATTGAAGGTCATCTTCTTTGTTTCCTTCAATCCCCTTAAGAAATTAATTTAATCCTTTGTAAAAAAAAAAAAAATAATAATAATAAAATAAAAGCTGTATTCTACAGCGCAATCAACATTTCAGAATTCGCGCAGGGATGCTTTTTATTTTTTCAAAAGCTTACTTAAGTCTCATTTTACCATACGAATTTTTATCTTTCATCTTTCATCTTTCCTTTTAAATTAATTTGAATATTAATTTACTAGATAATTATTTATTTTTAATTTAATAACTTTAATAAAAATTTAAAAATATAAAAGAAGGTTAATAAAAAAATTAAAAATTAAAAAAAAATATTTTTTAATGTCTATAAAAGAATACAAATTAAATTAAATTAATAACAATAACTTATTTTATTAATAAAAATAATAAAAAATGAAATAAAAAATCACTTTATGTTGAGTTTTAAAAATCAGGAGTTGTTGATTTTTAAAAATTATGAGTTTGATTTTTAAACATCAACGCTGAAATCAGCATCACAACTTAAACATTAATATCGTTGTGGTGTTAATTTTTTTTTTTAAAAAAATATTACCTTGCAAAATGCTCGTGCGCAGCTTACGTGTTCGACACTCTGCATGGAAGGCGATTTCTGTAGAGTGTCGCGCACAATGGTTGTGCAGGGTAATTTTTCATACACACATGTTGGAGCAATATAGGTACCCTAGGTTTTAATGTTTGGGCAAAAGTTTAAGTTAGATTTATTATTGTATCTAACATACATGGTGAATATGCAGGAGATATGTACAGCAGGTGAAGTCCAAGTAGAGGCTTGGCTGCATAAGTCCAAGGAGGAGCTTGAGCGACGTAAGCCCAAGTAGAAGTTGACATTGGAAGACCCGATAACAAGGACCGAGGTCGATGGAAGCATCTAGAAGGCAAGACGCAAAGGATGGGGAGACATCCGAGGGACGCAAGACTGATAGAAGATAGCTAGAAGACTAGGTTTAGGTTGGTCGTGCGAGGACGAGTGTTGGGGGATTGTACTTGGGGTGAAAATCCTAGTTTAGGGTTATACCAGTCGCCTGGTACTATTGTTGGTACCGGAAGTACCAAGATCGAACCTTGTTTTGATAAATGGCAAAGGGTTCAAAGTTAAAGCCTGTTTTGTGAACTAATGTGGTTGTTGAAATGTGCAGGAAAGTTCTAAGTTTTCTTAAGCAGGTGAAAAACCCTAAGGGGAGGTAACCTTAGGTCTTAGGGGGTGGTAACCCTGGGTGAAGAAAAGTCCTAGGTAAACTATGCAGAAGTCTTTGTTGAGGCAATCGGTTTTGATGTGTGTGTCAAATGTTTAAGTTAGGTTTCATATATGTTTGACATGGTTGCTTGA